>JASAMZ010011184.1:0-14848 GCA_030248115.1 Linhomoeus sp. GSCO2_2
GTGAGCGGGTCTAGCCAATAGGTGAATAGGTGTTAGATACAGTGTTCTCTTATCATCATGTCGCCTACCTAAGTCATACGTGTAAACGCCTACCGCCGGGGTGGAGGGGGTTGGGGTGCCCCTCGGGGGGGGGGGGGGGGCGGGGGCGGGTCTGAGGCCCCTGGAGGGGGCGGGGGGTCAAATGACCTAAAAATTTTGCCAAAAAAGTACCAAAAAATAAGAAATTTTGCAAAAATAGGCCAAAAAGTGCCGAAAATCGCTTAATTTTGGTCAAAATCGTCCAAAATATAGCGCCGCAGGCGAAAATTTTGCTATTTTCAAGCGGCGCAGGCGAAATTTTTTGTCATTTTTTCGCCCGGCCTCAGCCGGGCGAACCCCTCCGAGAGCTTATCGTGCGTGCGGTCGTGCGTGCGTGCGTGCGTGCGTGCGTGCGTGCGTGCGTCACGCTCTTATATCTCAGCGTTGGAAAGTCGTAGGAAGGAGATCTTGGGCTCTACGGAAAGGTCTCGACTTACTGGTAATGTTAAGAGAATTCGAAATTCAAAAGTTTGAATTACGCGCGCTACAGTAACCCGAAGGTTTAAACGGAAAACGGCTATTACTTCGCTGGTTTTACGTCGTAGAGCGGTGGGCGATAGGTCAATTAAAAGGTCTCGACGTGCTCTTTCGTTTGGCATTAAAACTTTTCTTAACTACGCAAACACGCAACACGAAAAGCGACATTCTCGCGTTTTTAAGGCAGAAATCGCTCTAACTCGCTCAGCGTGCGTCGTAGGTAGACGCTCTTGTTGGTTGGATAGCTCTCGGCTCACTGATCATTTGCTCTTCGATTGGTCGAAACTGAAAAGTTTGAATTTCGGGAGCTACAGTAACCCAAATGTTTTAAACGCGAAACTTATCTAACTCGCTCGTCTTCCGTCATAGAAAGACGATCTTGAGTTCGTTGAATAGATTTCGGCACACTGATAATTTGGTTGAGAGAACTCGAAATTCAAAAGTTTGAATTGCGCGCGCTACAGTAACCCGAGGGTCCAGAACGCAAAACGGCTCTAACACGCTCGTCTTACGTCGTAGCGCGGCGTGCGATAGGTCAACTAAAAGGTCTCGACGTGCTCTTTCGTTTGGCATTAAAAGTTTTCTTAATTACGCAAACACGCAACACAAAAAGCTACATTCTCGCATTTAGCATAAAAATCGCTCTAACTCGCTCAGCGTGCGTCGTAGGGAGACGATCTTGGGTTGGTTGGATAGCTCTCGACTCACTGATCATTTGTTCTTCTGTTGGTCGAAACTTAAAAGTTTGAATTTCGGGAGCTACAGTAACTCAAAGGTTTAAAACGCGAAACTTCTAAAACTCGCTCGTCTTTCGTTGTAGAGAGACGATCTTGAGTTTGTTGAATAGGTTTCGGCACACTGATCATTCCGTTAAGAGAAGTCGAGATTCGAAAGTTTGAATTTTGCGTGCTACAGTAACTCAAAGGTTCAAACAGCAAATCGGCCCTAACTCGCTCGTCTTACATTGTAGAGCGGCATTCGTTCGACCGTTTGAAAGCTTACGTTGAGGCAGTTGTTGAACGGTCATTCCTAAGGAATACTTTTGGTTTTTTAAACCCTTGTCTTACGAACAACTTTACCTGCTCAAAAAAGTAATCCCGGGCGATCCCAATGTTGCCTTGCAACAACCGCTCAGAAATGCGTGTGTCTTGCTCAAAAAAATTAATCCCGGGCGATCCCAATGTTGCCCTGCAAGAACCCCTCAGAAAGGAGCGTGCAGGAAGTAGCGCATGAATAGTGGACTCCGGGCGGGCGCGCGTCATATCGGAAAGGCTTCGAAATACTTTACAAAAGTATCCACTCTTTTACTCTTCCACTTTAAAACACTCACAAACCACTCTGTATTAATAAAACAACTCAACTTTTTTAAAACAGCTTGTTAAGCGCCGCAGGCGGAAATTTTTGAAATACTAGGGGGGGGGTCTTTTGGAGAAGGCGGGAGGGCGGTACCTGGGGGGGGGGTATGGGGGGGGGGGGGGGTACACTTTCGGCTAGGGGGTACCCCCCCCCCCCCCCCCCCCCCCCCCCCCCCCCGCCCCCGATTACACGTATGCCTAGAGTGGAGACTCGTCGTTCTTTGGTATATCTCATGAGCTTTCAACAGGCTCTGAAATGAGACCTACTGTGAGTTGAGTTTCATAGCGTAAGGTAACTGACACATAACCACTGGGAAATAGTTCTATCAATGGGCGAAGTTACATAGTTTGGTCCATCCCATAGGGGTACCGGGGGAGGGAGGGCGACATAAGTGATTTTCTGATTCGGTCGTGGGAGGGACATTATTTTAGCCTCTGCAATGGCAAGTAGGGGGTGTCTGGGTGGGTGTGTGGCATTAGTCAGCTACGCCGGCTGCACATCATTGCTCTTACGTTCAGTACTGCAATAGATCGTATGGTAAACAAGAGAAAAGCCCATCCTAGAACGATTTCAGCTCAAGTGTCGCCTACTATCCGCCGCTCTCCTACTCCTCAGCTTAACCTCAATTATTGTTTTGGTGGCGAGATGGGGTGGAAATCCAAGATCGATACCGATTCTCATTCCCATAGAGTTAAGTATGTTGGAGAGCGGGATTTGTGTGGGGCAACATACGGAGCCATACATTGTGGCAGTGGTTCACTCGGCGCCTCACCACGTCATTAGGCGCATGCTAATCAGGGAGACTTGGGGATCCGCACACTTCTATGGGCAGGTTGGCAAGTCGTCATTTTTTCGCCGCGCCTCAGCGCGGCGAGGTGTATATATACGGATGACAATGTGTGTGTGTGTGTGTGTGTGTGTGTGTGTGTGTGTGTGTGTGTGTGTGTGTGTGTGTGTGTGTGTGTGTGTGTGTGTGTGTGTGTGTGTGTGTGTGTGTGTGTGTGTGTGTGTGTGTGTGTGTGTGTGTGTGTGTGTGTGTGTGTGTGTGTGTGTGTGTGTGTGTGTGTGTGTGTGTGAAAACGTCACATCCAACAAAAAACTTGCCAAAAGTTTGGTGCGAGCGAATTCCTGTGTTCAGCGTACGCATTTCTGTTTCCGAGTGCACATTCATCAATAAACAGCTGTTCTGGCCATCAGGACAAAATCTCGATTTTTTACTTTTTTTTAAATTTTTATTTTAAATTTCTCGAAATTGGAATCTATTAAAACTGTAAAACTATGTCACAAATTCTTATTGGCATACGGCCTTACCATTTCTGCGTTCAAATTCGTCAAAAACGACGTTCTATTTTGTCTATTAGTGGAATTTTGGAAAATAATCACGTATTTCTATTAAATTCCATATTTGCAAAAAATTTCTCTTGCGTTGCAAATTATCTGCAGTCTATACTCGTTCCATTTCTGAAGAAATTTCGCCGCTATATCATCAGGTGAAAAAGTCGATTTTCGACATTTCCATATTTTGATTAAAAATATCTCGAAATAGCAATTTT
This sequence comes from Linhomoeus sp. GSCO2_2, assembly GCA_030248115.1. Classification (NCBI taxonomy): domain Eukaryota; kingdom Metazoa; phylum Nematoda; class Chromadorea; order Monhysterida; family Linhomoeidae; genus Linhomoeus; species Linhomoeus sp. GSCO2_2. Next base: position 3,465 of record JASAMZ010011184.1, read on the forward strand.
TAAAAACTGTAAAACTATGTCACTAATTCTTATTGGCATACGGCCTTACCATTTCTGCATTCACATTCGCCAATAAATGACGTTGTATTTTAGTCAATTTATGCAATTTTGACAAATAATTGCGTATTTCAATTAAATTCCACATTTGCAAAAAATTTCTTTTGTGTTACAAATTATCCGCGGTCCATGCTCCTTCCATTTCTGAAGAAATTTCGCGGCTAGCGCATCAGACGAAAAAGTCGATTTTCGACATTTTCGAATTTTAATTGCGAATATCTCGAAAATGCGAAATTAGCAACAGAAACGGACGTCGGATCCGTACTCAGCGACATCGACTCTACTTGACCACATATGTCAATGACTTTACTTCGGTGCGACGGAAACACACACAGACACACAGACACACACACACACATTGTCAACCGTATATATACACCTCGCCGCGCTGAGGCGCGGCGAAAAAACTGTGGCACCACGTTGGCATCAGTGTAAACTTTAGAGCGTGTGCGCGATAATGTGCACTGGATAGTGAAGTGCCGCTAGACATTTAGCCGACAATTTGGTGGGGTTTCGCCGCAGATGGTCTTGGATTTGTTCGTGGTACCTGATCCACATATGGATCAGAAAATTCGCCGCAGGCACACTTTGCGCTTATAATTGTGGTGACTGATCCATAAATGGATCAGAGAAATTCGCCGCAGGCACACAGTGCAATAAAAGCGTCTAAATGAGACGACGCCCTATTGAAAAGGGTATAAATGGGACGACGCCCTATTGTAGAAGGCATAAATGGGACGACGCCCTATTCTTTTGGGCTTAGGGCCAAATTGTCGAAATTTGGGAATTTTAACAATACCCTTGAAAATATCCCTAACTTCGTCAATTATAAAATTTGAAACTATTTGTTAAATACTTGGCAGACTATGTTCGATACATCCGTGCAAAGAACTTTTGAAATTTGAGCTGTTTGAAATTGTCGAAATTTGGGGATTTCAACAAAACCCTTGAAAAAAATCCCAAATTTCGTTAATTATAAAATCGTAAACTATTTGTTAAATACTTGGCAGACTATGCTCGATACATCCGTGCAAAAAAGTTTTCAAATTTAAGCTGTTTGAAATTGTTAAAATTTGGGAATTTTAACAAAACCCTTGAAAATATCCCTAATTTCGTTAATTACAAAATCTGAAACTATTTGCTAAATACTTGGCAGACAATGCCCGATACAACCATGTGAAGAAATTTTGAAATTGAAGCTTTTTGAAATTGTGTATATGTGGCAATTCTGACACAAACCTTGAAAATATCACTAAATTCGTTAATTATAAAATCTGAAACTATTTGCTAAAAACTTGGTAGACTATGCTCGACACAACCATGTAAAGAAAATTTGTAATTTAAGCCATTTGAAATTGTCGAAATTTGGGAATTTTGGCAATACCCTTGAAAATATCCCTAATTTCATTAATTATAAAATCTGAAACTATTTGATAAATACTTGGCAGACTATCCTCGACACATCCGTGAATAGAAATTTTGAAATTTAAGCCGTTTGAAATTGTCGAAATTTGGGGATTTTGACAAAATCCTTAAAAATATCCTAAATTTCGTTAATTATACTTGCTGAAACTATTTGCTAAATACTTGGCTGACCATGCTCGATACATCGGTGCAAAGAAGTTTTGAAATTTAAGCTGTTTGAATTTGCGGAAATTTGGGAATTTTGACAAAAACCTTGAAAATATCCCTAATTTCGTGAATTCCAAAATCCTAAACTATGTCACAAATTCATCGCGTCTTATGCCCTTTCCATTTCAGCAAAAACTTTGCCGATACGACTTGTAAATAAAAGTGTCATTTTTGACATTTTCATATTTTAATTGTGAATATCTCGAAATAGGGAAATTAGCAACAGAAACGGACAACGGCGCGTTACTCAGCGCATTCGACTCCATTGGGTGGCACTAACCGTCGTGTCTAGTTTTGTGACACAGACAGACACACAGACAGACAGACAGAAACACGAACGGACAATAGCGTCCGTATATATACTCGCCGCGCTGGGGCGCGGCGAAATAAACATATTCAATAAACAGTCAATAAACAGCTGTTCTGGCCATCAGACGAGAATCTCGATTTTGACGTATTTTTAAATTTTAATTCCAAATATCTCAAAATTGTAATTTATTAAAACTGTAAAACTATGACACAAATCCTTATTGGCATACGGCCTTTTCATTTCTGCATTCGCATTCGTCAATAAATGACGTTGTATTTTAGTCAATTTGTGCAATTTTGACAAATAATCGCGTATTTCTATTAAATTCCATATTTGCAAAAAATTCTCTTGCGCTACAAATTATCCGCAGCCTATACTCTTTCCATTTCTGAAGAAATTTCGCCGCTATATCATCAGGTGAAAAAGTCGATTTTTGACATTTCTATATTTTGATTGCAAATATCTCGAAATTGCAATTTTTAAAAACTGCAAAACTATGTCGCAAATCCTTACTGGCATACGACCTTTCCATTTCTGCATTCACATTCGTCAATAAATGACGTTGTATTTTAGTCAATTCATGCAATTTTGACAAATAATCGCGTATTTCTATTAATTCCCCGTTTTGCAAAAAATTTCTTTTTGTTTTACAATTTCCCCGGGCCCCTTCCCCTCCCTTTTGGGAGAAAAGTTTGCCGCGGGCGACGGACAGAAAAGGAGAAGTTCTTTTTTTTCCTTTTTTAATTTGAGATTGTCTATAATAAGAAAGGCGCAAAAAACAAGAAAAGGGACGCTCACCCGGCCGCAGCAACCACCCCTCTCCATAACCACCTCTGCTACTTCTTTTTCGGGGGAACGGAGACACAGACAACACACACACACACACACACACACACACACACACACACACACACACACACACACACACACACACACACACACACACACACACACACACACACACACACACACACACACACACACACACACACACACACACACACACACACACACACACACACACACACACACACACACACACACACACACACACACACACACACACACACACACACACACACACACACACACACACACACACACACACACACACACACACACACACACACACACACACACACACACACACAGACACACGCGCGCGCGCGCAAACCGCGAACGAATAGTGCGAGAGAATCGCTACGTACGTACTACAACCTATGTACACCGATGGACCAAGAGATGCATGAATACTGCTGCTACTGAATTGTCATCAATACTATCCCCCTGGGCTACCGTGAGAGCGAATGAGTCTACAAAACTAATTAGGGTTGTCCAGCGAATGAGAGAATATGGGCCTACAACACGCTCACGACGACGCGATGCCTACTGGTGTGCTTGAAAGAAAGAGAAGCGCCGAACACGCTCAGGGACGTGATCGGTCGAGCTACATACCTACTACACACAGTACGATCTGGTGATGTCGAAAACACGCTCACAAGACGTCATCTGCTTCCTCTTACCAACGCGCAGTCCTTCTTCACTTCGACGTCATTCACTTCGACGGGCTGCTTTGCTGGGAGACGTAGATGTTGATGACGTTGTCGGCCACGAAGGCCATGCTGGTGGGCGTCTTCTCCATGTATGGAACCCCGGCGACGCGAGTTTTGATGAAAGTGTGCAAGGGGCACGATCCTGCTAGCATTCTTCCCAGTCTGTGACTGTACTGTCTAGCCTAGCCAGGCAGGCGGTTTGCTGCGATTCTTAGTAAGCCGCTTAACGGCGAATCTCCAGCCGTGCGTGTCAGTTCGTCTGTCTTGTAGTCCGCAATCTGCATCTCTGCATAAACTCTGCTTTCGTTCGGGTACACTAACGCAAACCTCAAACAAGGTTTACCAGCAATCAAATCCAGTTATGCATCAGGGAAGCCCCAATCGCCATCTTGATAGATGTTGTTGAGCAACTCCTTCCCCTCGTCTTCATCTGACACAGGTGGTCCGCCCGGCTTCTTTCCGCGAATATTCTTGAGCCCGTCTTGAAGGCCCTCCCTCTCCCCAGGACTCATTTTCAATTCCTTAGCCACCGTTCGTTGGCACATGCCGTTTCTGACAGTCTCAACTGCTGCGTCGCGAGTTGACCCATCCCAATCTTTATCAGTATCGACTCGCGCCAGGCTTTCGCTTGTGCTCCCTAGGCAGAATGCCGACGCTGAGACGCAGTCGGCAATCAGCAGACCTAATCGTGAGAGGTGCAGAGACTTTGAAACAAGCGTAGAGGACATGTGGAGCGTGAGAGAGGACTTCTGAGTAGGCGCCTTCGAGTGGGAAGTGGAGGGCGGGGGGGGGGGTGGGTTAGTTGAACGACTGCTTCCCCTGCCCTCACCTAGTGAGGTGTCTGATCCATGGGTACTGGTGGACTTCTCGCCTGTTAGGAGCCCCTTCTCATGGCCGATTGCATCGAGTCCCCCTCCCCCGCGTGATTGACTTGCACGCGAAGGATGAGAATCAAGAATTCCAAATGGCAGTGGTGGAAACTCTGCTGCAGATCTTCTCCACTGCCTCTGGGTGTATTCTGGATGGTTCTGGCCTTTGCGGTTGGTCAATGGTGTTAAAACATATGTTTTGTTATCTGTGCACAATGGCTAAGTTTTCACTGTCTTCAGACACCATCCCGAGAGCAGCTGGTAGGGTCGCTCGAAGTGCTTTGCAAGTAGTCGGTTTGATCAGCCTGAAGGCCACCAAGGCAGCCGTCGAAGACTTGGCTGTGGCAAGTAGTATAGGGTGGTACCGGCTGTACCCATGTGACGTCACAAGCTGGGCTGGGTAGCCCAAGTTTGGGAGTGGAAAGATGTTATGGGAGGTTGTTACGGGGGATGTCACAGACATGCCTAAGGTAGTGTAGCCCATCGTTTCGTGTATGTTTTAGTGAATTTGAAACGAATTTTAATTTCTATTTTAAAACCAAAATTCCAAAAAAAAAAAATGAAATTTTTTTTATAATTTTCTTTAAAAATCAAAATCAATTTTGTTTTATTAATTTAATTTATGTGAAATGAAATTAATTTGAAAACTGAATTTCTTGTGTTCTTATTTCTGTGAATTTTGAGTTTATTCTATGAATTTTGTGAAATATTCTGATAATTGCTAAATTTTGTGCATTTTTGTGCTCGATTGCTCGATAAATCACAGGCGTGATTTTTCTGCTGTGTGTGATCTGCTGGACAAGCTTATGGTCTAGTAAGTGTTGTGTCATAATTTCTGTGAATTTTGACAGTATTTTATAAAATTTGTTAAAATATTTCGAATTTTGCACAATTTTGTGCATTTTTGTGCTCGATTGCTCGATAAAACGCAGGCGTGATTTTTCTGCTGTGTGTGATCTGCTGGACAAGATGCAAAACAGACTTTTTTTTTGTGAAGAATGTACAGCAGTGCTACATACAATTGCAGAGACCAACGAGTACTGAGTTGATACAACAACAAGTGCGATAACTACAGTGATACACTAGGCAATCTAGCCACAAAAATCCATATTTTCATACATCTCGATGGGAGTGATATCATACAAAAGATTGTCTTGTAGTAGAAAGAACGTTGTCATCTCCCTCCATTCAGATTGGAACAATCTCTCGAAAGGATCTCCCTTGCTTAGCAAAGTTTGCAAACAAGACTCAGTGTCAAACAGATCATTAGAAAGTTTTAGAAACTGATCAATCACTACCTTCCTCTCGATGACTCCGGACTTTAATTCTCTTTGGAGCATGTTGTACAATTTGGCTGCTTCGTTTGGGCCATAGATGAAACGGTCTTTGAATCCAGGTTCTTGACTAACTATTATTTTGGCAAATGCTAGACAAAATACCTCCTCCAAATTTGAAAGTTTCATTGTATTGGTTGAGTAGATAGTATGAGTCACAGTGTGAACAAATAAGAATAATCTTGTGTTGTTGTAACAACTTGCCATAACAAGTTGCCATAACAAGTTACCATAACAAGTTGCTGTAACAAGTGATGGTGACAAGACACTATAACAAGTTTCTGCAATAAGTTACTGTAACATGTTTGAAATGGAGGAAGGTGATATGCACAATAAGCATACAAATCAAGAGACAATAATCTTGGGCTTCCTGTGTGTACTTGTAGGAGATGGTGTCTCAGAAGTAGTTGGTGTTGCGCAGCTTATGCTTGGGGCAGTGCATCCCAATCTGAGCTACTTGAGCTCCCGTAGTGAGGGTGGACTCACGAAGGTGGTAAAGGAAGTTGCCCACTGGAGTACGCGGAAGACCAGTACCGTCCTTTCTGATGGCTGTGCCTGGAAATACGATAAACTGCTGTATATATCTAACTAGTGATAAACAGATTGATTAATGGTTCACCATTCATGACTTCCGTCATAGCTCTACTGAAAATGGTAGCGATGACAGGCAAAGCAAGGTGCATATAGACTCTCCTCAGCACCAATGCGATGTCCTTGTCTCCCTCACAGTTGAACAGGATCATGGTTCTCTTGACTTTCTCATCCAAGTTGTAGGAAGCAAGAGAGTTGATGCATTCACCCATTTTGCTCTGTTAGTATGTCTGTAATGATGACAGAAAACTAGCGCTCTACTACATCAAACAATATGAGATGGCAAGCCACTGTAACAAGCCACCATAACAAGTCACCATAACATGTTACCATAACAAGTTACCATAACCAAGTTACCATAACAAGTTACCATAACAAGTTACCACAATATGGTACTACTGCGAATCTCTACGTAATATATATTTTAACATATGTCATACCACATGTGTTCTTGCTGTTATATATGAAACATAGTAAACAGGTTATACCACTATGAATGTTGAAAATTCAATCATTTCGAGATCTAGATTCTTCTTGAAAGAAAACAATTTAAATATATTGATACCTGCTAGTGTTGGAGTTTCTACGTTGAGTGTTGTTTTGACAATTGTATCACTTCTAAGTTGCAGTGTACCAACCAATAACTGTGAAGTTGAATCCACTTCAAGTTTCTGTGCAAACTCAACCACTGAAATAGTTATTAGTCTGGGAACTGTGCTTCATCCTAGTAAACACTGTCTGGTCTATTGCGGAGATAACAATACGATTGGAATTTATGACTGTAGCGATCTGACTAACTATTGGAGCGGGAGGAGAGCTACTATTGTTCGTGACACCTCAACCATCCCCAACTGCAAGTCTACCTTCTATCACCGAGACCTCTGTCGCATTCCACATATTGTGGAAGCATTGAGACTGAAGGGTAAATATAACATTTATAGGTTGCCTAACCTGATTTCCAATCATTAGCATTTGTTTCAGACAATGGATACTAATGCTGCTCTACGTGAAGTTATGTTCAACCCATCCAATCCTGCTGGCTTGAGTGCAAAGTAGGGTTCCTAATGGGCCACCAGGCCCGGCCCGGCCCGTAAAAAAGCCCGGCCCGCAGGCCGGGCCGGGCGGGCTTTTGTTTCTGGGCTAACGGGCTGGGCCGGGCCGGGCCTGGGTTTCCCAGAGGACGGGCCGGGCCGGGCGGGCTTTCACTTGTGAACTGTAGAGAATTCAGCAGAAAAACTTCATCATGCACACTCACAAATGCTAAAAATTTCCGCCTCCGGCAGGAATTTGAATAACTTATGGTTATTGTGCACTTATTGTCTAGAAACTAAGCTAAATTTAGACCAGTATGTTGTGGTTTGTGCAAAGATAAATGTGCTCTGTATTCTGAATGCAATTGCATGCATGATGTAACGGGTGTTGTAGTGAAGCGGATCCAACTTTACAATCGAATTACTCGAGCTGGACTGCAAATTTTTCCACGCGGTCTTTTGAATAAGATAGAGAAAACCTTGGCGTTTTCTGTGTAGGAATATCAGCTAACTGCGTCGACCCTGGCGAATTTGCGCTCCTGTCAAACAGAAAGCCATATTTCGGCGCGTTTGCTGACTTTTCGGGCCTTTTCCATGAGTATTCAGCGAAATAGGTCCAGTTGCGGAAGAATTCTTCTACATACATATAATACATCAAAGTCTTCTCTATCTAATGCAAAAGACCGCATGAAAAAATTCGATGTGTAGCTCGAGCAATTCAATTTTTAAGTTGTACCCATTTCGCTGAAACACCCCATACAATTCAAAAGTCCCGGGCGGGCCGGGCGGGCCTATTAATACTGGCGGGCCGGGCCGGGCGGGCCTATGGGCACCCTCCAAACGGGCCGGGCCGGGCCGGGCTTTTGAGATTTCAAAACGGGCCGGGCTGGGCCTAGATTTTTAGGCCCGTTAGGAACCCTAGTGCAAAGTCAGCTTTGATTAGGGATGAAGCTCAAAAGCTGGTTCCAGACCAAAAAGTTACATTGAAGGATGTAACAGAGTTTCGCTTCAAAGAACCAAGTATACAAATCTCAAGAAAGCATCGCAAGACGTTTTCTCGTGTTCCTGTATATGCTTCTGGTCCTGATGAGTGCTGGGCAGCAGATTCTGGTTTTCTGCCTGAACTTCCTGTACCATCAATTGTGCTCTTTGTGGATGTCTTCTCCCGTAAAGCTTATGCCCGGGGCTGTAAGAAGCCAACAGCAAAGGTTGTGGTGGATATAATGAAATCTATCTTTCAAGATGAAGGAGTGAAGCCCAAGTGTATCCTGTCAGACCAAGGTATTGACTTACATTGCAGAGTTTGCTTTGTCACTGTTGGAGGATCTTATCATATTGCAGGAGGGGAGTTTAAGAACAATGTAATGGAGACTTTCTGTGCAAACCATGGAATCAAGCAGATATTCTCAGTTGATCCGCTCACCAAAGCTTCAATTGTTGAAAGGATGCTTAGGTATTACTATTGTTACTTATGTGTGCTCAGCCATGTGGATGATTAATGAATGAGGACATTCAGGACCCTCAAAGGGAAAATTTTCAAGTGGATAGCACATACTGGAAATCTGAACTACCCCCTACAGGAGATCATTGATGGATACAACAAGCAGATCCATCGTAGCCTCCCTGACAAACTCTGTCCAAATGATGTTGCTGCAAACAAAACTAGAGTGTATCAGCATCTCTATGGCAAGAGATGGGAAGCAGCAAAGGCTATGAGATTCACTCTGCAATTAGGAGATAAAGTTCGAATTGCCAAGTATCAGGACAAGTTTGCCAAGGGGTATCGCCTGGCCAAGTGGTCTCCTGATGTATACACAATTGCGGTAAGTAATGTTACTCCTACATGTTTAATATAATCTTACTATTTACTGTTGCTTAGAAACGTATTCCAAGTCGTCCTCCTCGTTACCTTGTCAAGTCTAGCAGTGGGCATGTACTCAATGGTGGATTCTACAAAGAGGAACTACTGGCTATACCCATGGAGAGTGTGTCACAAACTCTCTACAAGGTCAAGAAAGTTTTGAAAAGTAGAAGAAGTAGAGCAACTGGAGATGAAGAAGTGTTAGTGCAGTTTGATGTGCCTGGGTATAAGTACATTGAATGGGTCAATCGCAGTGATCTCAATAATGGATCTATTGTTCCTTGACAGGTTCCATGAGAATAGAATTGAAGAACAGAAGAAATCAGTCACTCTGTGTCAGCATCTATTTCACCATCTGTTTCAGCCAAATCTTCCTCCTGTTGATTCTCAGCTTCAGCTTCCATTTCATCTAGCAAGTTGACAAACTCTTCTGCTTGCAATTCGTCTAGCTCTGGGAGCATTTTGGTTCTAATTCCATCGTCCAACACGATTCGTTTCTTGTAGAGATAGTCGGGGCCTCTCTTGTGGGTCTCGGTGAAATAGAGATTTTTGTTTCTACTCACAAACCCTCTATTGATGGCCATTTGATGATTCTGGGATTTTAGGGTTTGCAGAAACTCAATTGGGGTGAAGCTGTTTTGCACTTTACTGCAGCCCTTTGTTGACAACTTCAGCTTTTGCTTTTCCTTTTGCACCATCTCAGGTGTGAAGTTGTCAGTGTTGTTCAGAACATCCAGAGCTAATGTCTTGATTGGCTCTGTCAGTTCAGAGAAAGCACAATACATTTTTGGTGCCAACGAAATCATTCCTATTCCACTATCTAAAAAGAATAAGATTTTTCCATATCTCACTATTTTAGTATAATGAATAAAATAAAATAGAATTATTACTCACACTCTTCTTTGAATTTCAGAGGTATTCTTCTTTGGGTGGGATCCTGCTCATTTTCCAAGTGTTTCCATTTGTTGATTCTGTAATCCTCAGCCAATTCTGGCTTCACTATGTCATCAAAGTCTGGCTTTGATAGGGCCATGTAGAACTGAACAAAGTAGATGTTTAAGATGTGCTTGCTATTGATAATATGATGGTAATCATCTTGCAGAGTCCGTATCCATGCTCAAGAGCTCCCAGTCTTTCCAGTCAAAATATTTGTCTGGAATAGACAAAAGTGTTTATTTATATAACTCTTAATGAGAAATACACATTAATTGTATACCTAGGAAATTGAAGTAGAAGTCCATCATAGTGAGCTTTGCCCTTGCCAAAATGAAGCTGCCTAGAGCCAGAGGCACATCTTCATTGTAGGTGCGTGGTTGCACTTTCACCATGTAGACATCTCCCTTCACATGCTCCATGTCAGTGAATTCTCTCCTTCTGATGTATTCTGTTGTGTCATCTTCTCTAACATAATAGATTTTGCAATAGCGGCATTTTTGTTCGATGGTTTTTCCATAGCAAGAGTTTCCTACAGTAAGAAAACTTTCACACAACAAGAAAAGTGTAGAATTAAACGTTTTGAGAGAGTTGACTCACCACAAAGTTTCATGTTCTCGCCAGCACATTTTTTGCTTGGATCATCATCTGCCGCCTTGCGGTTCGTTGTGACAGCTTCAACAAATGCAGTTACTGCTGTTGATGGTTTGTATTCAAAAAAGCTGTGTATGTTCTTTATCTCCACCCCTTGTTCCAGATAGAATCTCAACATCTCCGTGGTGTAAAAGAAGTTTTTGACATAGTTACAGCACACCAAAGCCTCTGTGGCTTTCTTGGGTCGTTTCTGTTCCTCCATGAACTTCTGCATGTGTTCTCCAATGATTTCAGTTGAAATTCTTCTCTTGGTTATAAATGCTCCAAATTCGCTGAATTTTGTTGATCTCAGGTGGTCTGGGACTGATAGGTCTGCCAAACCACAGCCATAGATTTCTCCATTCTGAATTTTCTCAACCAGTTCTTGCTCTGTGAGGCTCCCCCACTGTTCCCCAGGAAGTGACAGATAGTCATGGATGAACATGGCAACCTCTGGGTCTCTCTTCTCCATTTCCCACTGGCATTCCCACATCTTCACATGGGTGTAGCCAATTTTCTCAATATACTTGTCCATCTCCTCTAGTTCTAACTTTTTGGCTTCCAAAAACTCTCGGTTTTT
>JASAMZ010011186.1:0-5000 GCA_030248115.1 Linhomoeus sp. GSCO2_2
ATTGCTGGGCGTAAGCGTAGAAGCGATACGAGCGGTGCGTCACGAGTGTCAATTCTTGACGCCGAGTTCAGCTCCCGACAATGGCCAGAAACAGTTGGTGCCAGTCCAACTTGAGGTCGACACAGCTGCGGACGCGTCTACGGTCACAGAAGAGGTCTACCGACGACACTTCTCGCACCTGAGAAGGCTGCAGCCTGCTGACGCTCTGAGCAACTTCGACGGTTCCAGTCTCCAGATGGTGACAAGAGGCACTTTCACTACTGAGACGTGGTTCCAAGGTCGTCACGCACCCGTTGCCTTTCACGTGGCGGGCGACAGCTGTTCTGCCGTCTTGGGCAAAGCTGCCATTGGCTCGCTACAACTGCATCTCCACGGGTTGATGTTTCGCGTGTCTGCCATTAAGCAGGAGACATTCGAAGAGTTTCGGTGCCCTTTCCACAATGTCACGAAGAAGGAGCTAGGAGAGTTCACCGGCTTCAACCACACGATCGAGCTGTCGCCAGATTTCAAGCCTTCTGCTCAGAAGATGCACCCAATTCCACTGGCGCGACGAGAGCTGGTCTTGAAGGAGATCGACGACATGGACAACTGTGGCATCTGGGAGGACTCCAAGCACTCTGAATGGGCCCACAACATGGTCACCATCTTGAAGCCCGTGGAGATTCTGTGCGCATCACAACGAATCTGAAGCCGCTCAACCAGTACGCGATCCTTTTTGCGTCTGTAACTTTTGCTACACTTAACCGATTTTCACCAAATTTGGAATTTAATCTATTCGTAATAAAGTCCTTTAGTGTACCAAATTTCATCCAATTCCGTTTAGTACCGCCTGAGAAATAAATGTCGTGATGATGGGAAAAGGTGCGCGCGGCCTGGATGGAACATATTATGGTTTGGCGCTGCCGCGCCAACCATGATATAGATGTGGTTTACACCGTAGCTACTGAAGACTGGCGGTTCGTGTCTTTGTATGTCCGTTGCATTCCTATTGGTGCCATCAGTGGTTTGTTGCTACGTGCCTTGTCCAATGTCAGTTGCATAGGTTCGTCCTGGAACTTGTTGTGCTGCTTTTATTCTGTAGTGACACATGCAACAATCACAAAAGCTACTACCATACATGGATTGCTCAGGCAGCTGTGCGGTGTAAGAGGAGCGATTGAACCGTGGTCCGAATTTCGGCCGTGTGTATGCGTGCTGGTTGAATTGAGTGTACGGTATCGTATTGCGAATCTGCGTAGAGGTGAAGTGGGCACTCGCAAAAGTTGGTCAATCGTTGTTCTGAAAGGGAACGCATCAAAAACGGCGAGACGTGTGTTCTGGGCAACTTTCGGACGACTCGTTCTTCCTTACCTGACGTGTTCGTTCCCGCTCGCGTAGGACGTATCTTTTCGAACGATGGAGAGTTGCAACGGTGGTACACTGGCACTGGCCGCGTCTTGCGACCATCTCGCGAGCGCAAAACATTTGCGTCCCCCCTCTCCCCCTCCCCCCTTGCCCCCCCCCCCCCCCCCCAACCCCCCAATCGTCCTCGCCACTTGAACACATCTAAGTAGGCCCTAATTCAATCGGGCGGAACAAGCGACACCGTTCGTGCTGCGGCGAACAGCACTAGAGTGACTTCCGTCTGTCTTTTACACCTCACTGGCAAACGACAGGTCAAAGAGTTACAGTAACGTAACTGAAAATCGAAAACACAACAGGCAACGTTTCAACCAACCAATGCCTGTCACGAGTTCTACCCGTCCAATAACTCCCGAACGCGGTGCTCTCCAAACTCCACCGTACTATCATCCGTCTTGCCTCATCGTTTCGTTCCTGCACGTATGTACGTTTCGTTTGTTCCTGCACTTACGCCTTGTTTTCAAACGGTGGTGGCCCTTACTGCCTGTGCATGTCTCGCGAAAATCGCCACCGGTCCCGCAAGCGCAGAACAGAACAGGTTCTTTTGCGCGATTGAAGGCCGTGCGCAGTCCTGTTTACACGCTCCCCGTGCAACCGGACCTCGGCGCTTGTTTGTGATGGAACGTCCGCCTAATGGCCCTTATTCCCCCAGTCGAACAACGTCCGGTTTTAAAAGTTGAGTTTCTATTCTGACTGACACTGTGTAGGGCGGAGGTTTGCAGAATGTGTTAAGACTCGTTCTTCGCCGCGCCACAGCGCGGCGAGTATACCTGTGAAGGTGACTTTGTCAGCCATGTGCGGCGTGCGTGCATGCGTGCGCGCGCGATCCTGAGCTGGTGAAATTTCGAAACTTTGAAGTTCACCGCACATAGCCAACGAAAAGCCTGCAGATGCAGCAGCCCATCGTCACTCAACCTGGGGCGCCGGTCCAGCTTGGTGAGTGCTCTCTCATTGGATGTTTTTTCCGTGTGTAACTTCGAGTGGTCATTTTCTTTATTTTAGGCGCTTGGATGGCCCAGCCGGCCACGGTGCCCAACTGTCCCCCCGGGCTGGAGTACCTGACAATTGTGGACCAGCTTCTGGCTCACCAGGTGGGGAGGCGGTGGGGGGGGGGGGGGAGGGGTGAGGGAAACGGTGAGGCGGGAGTGGGGGTGGGGTGGATTGAGACCCTAGCTGATACTATACGACCACCAAGGGTTTTTGGGGCGCTGAACGAAGTGTAAACTACATATGGATTGAGGAACCCACTGTCTCTACTACCTAGCTCTACTTACCCGTGTTTCAGATCGTGGAGCTGCTACAGGCCTTCACAGGCTGGGAGACGAATAACAAGTTCGCCATTAAGAACAACAGGTCTACTACGCCTTCGAAGAAACCAACTGGTGCATGCGCATGTGCTGCGGTAATCAGCGAGAGTTCACCATACACGTCGTGGACAACTTCAACAAGGTGTGATGCTTGGTGTATCCGCCCTTTCTTTCTGGCGCTCCCTCACACTCACTGACTCACTCACGCACACGCACGCACGCACGCACGCACGCACGCACGCACGCACGCACGCACGCACGCACGCACGCACGCACGCACGCACGCACGCACGCACGCACGCACGCACGCACGCACGCACGCACGCACGCACGCACGCACGCACGCACGCACGCACGCACGCACGCACGCACGCACGCACGCACGCACGCACGCACGCACGCACGCACTCACGCACGCACGCACGCACGCACGCACGCACGCACGCACGCACGCAAGCACGCACGCACGCACGCACGCACGCACGCACGCACGCACGCACGCACGCACGCACGCACGCACGCACGCACGCACGCACGCACGCACGCACGCACGCACGCACGCACGCAAGCACGCACGCACGCACGCACGCACGCACGCACGCACGCACGCACGCACGCACGCACGCACGCACGCACGCACGCACGCACGCACGCACGCACGCACGCACGCACGCACTGCACTGCACTGCACTAGCTCATCACGATCTAGGAGGTGATGCGCTTCTACCGGCCCTTCAAGTACTTTGGCAACTGCTGCATCTGCTGCGCCTCAATCGACTGCTGCGGCCACGAAGTCTTGGTGGAGGCGCCGCCAGGTAACTAGTGAAGCTTTAAATTTGGCGCCATTTCCCATAATCATAGCCTCAGTCGGCCCGCCCTCGTACACTTTCTCCTCCCTTGGGGTTGGGGAGTGTAGAGCAGGCTTGGAGCTACTGCACCCCAATGCCGAAATTTTGAATTTTCACAAGTTGCAGTAACCTTGTCTTCGCGTTGCAGGACAGGTGATCGGAAGAGTGAAGCAGGAGAACTCCTTCTGCGGCTTCAACTACGCCATACAGGACGCGGGTGGGAACACGCAGCTGCGCATCGAGGGACCGTGTCTGATGTGCCGCTGCTGCGCCGACGTCGATTTTCCGGTTGTTAGTGATTTTTGGGCCGAATTTTGAAATTTTTGGTACAGTGCACATAAGGTGGTTCCGAGTGAGGTTAAGATCGGAGTGTTGCATGTCGATTCCGGGGTATCCTGTGGTGGAGACTGGAGAATGCGAATCTGGCATTGGTTTTGCGGTCCGAGCATTGGTTTGGGCAAGATGGTCTGGGTAATCAGTTTCAGCCTATGTATCGTGCCGAAGGGCGTTACCGATTATTTCCCTAAAGCCCAAAAATTTGTGTCATTCTAGATTCACGTGTCATTCTTAATCTGTTGTTTTCGATTTATTGCTCAGATTTGTGTGCAAATTTCGAGAAAAATCTCAGGTCTACTCACTGCAAGAGCCCAAGGCCAAAGTGGGCAAGATCTCCAAACAGTGGTCGGGTCTGGCTCGCGAGGTGTTCACGGTTGCGGACAATTTCGGCGTGCAGTGTGAGTGTGTTAATACCGGTCATTCAGTCTCTTATGCTAAGTAGAAGACAGCTGAGGCTTTTGCCATGCGCTGACTGCTACGTACTAATCAGGGCCTATGGATACAAAACCAGATAGGTAGCTGTCCTAATCGTAAGCCCGTAAGGCTAATCCTTAGCCAAAGGATGCCTAAGCGTGCTTTGGACGAAAATTAATCATTTATTGCCAGTGTCGAAATAGCCGGGCTTTCAGCGAAATCCGGTTATTCGCATGCACACAAACCACGTGTGGTGTGAATTAGTAGCTGCAAATATGTATATAAAACTGTGTGAAATGTCGATTTTGCAGTCCCCAAGGACCTGGACGTGAAGACCAAGGCCACGATGCTTGGCGCGCTCTTTCTCATTGTAAGGGATACGCCGCTTTCAAAAATTGAATTTTTGAAATTTCGATTTTTTCACCCGGCCTCAGCCGGGCGAACCCCTACGAGAGCTTTTCGTGCGTGCGTGCGTGCGTGCGTGCGTTAGTCACGCTCTCATATCTCGGCGTTGGTAAGTTGTAGGAAGGAGATCTTGGGCTCTACGGAAAGGTCTCGACTCACTGGTAATGTCGCTAAGAGACTTCGAAATTCAAAAGTTTGAATTGCGCGCGCTACAGTAACCCAAAGCTTCAAACTAAAAACGGCTCTAACTCGCCCGTCTTACGTCGTAGAGCGGCGTGCGATAATTCAA
>JASAMZ010011186.1:10000-16303 GCA_030248115.1 Linhomoeus sp. GSCO2_2
GATGGATGATTGTATACAAACACATGAACATACGACGCGTCCGCACTGAAGCCTAAGATTAAGCCTGAGGTTTAGGTTAAGCCTGACCTCTACCGCAACCGCAGCCTGGCCTTCTTGGCTTCACATGCACGGTGCGTTCGTTCCTGCACGTACATTATCCCTTCCTTTCAAAGTTGTGGTGCAGAATATGGAATTCCCGAGAATGGCCCTCACCGTCGCTATACCTACAACATACAACAGTTGCGAGTTGTTCACAAGTTGGTCAGACTTCCCAGGAAGAGCCACTGCCCACTGCTGTTGTGGCGCAATCCGAAGACGAATGGATGGTCGGCGCGAAAGTAGACGGGGCGGGGACCACCCAACGCCGAGCCTCCCAGCAGCGACACAGCGCTGGCCGCCGCAGCCTCCGTCCCCTTCTCGCTGACCTGCGGAGATTTCAGTCTAAGTACTGTAGTGCCCAATTCTCAAAGCCGAACGAGTTTGGACTCTTTCGCATGGGCCTACCTAGGCAAGATCCCCCCATCATAGACGGGCACACTCCCAGAAGTAGGGTTGACGGTGGCCAATCCCATTGCGTTGTGGATCATTTTGACAAGAGCACCCTATCTAAATCTGGCCAAACTTCAGTTGGTAAAAAGTGAAATAAGAATTTCTTGGTCAAAAATGTCAAAAATATATGTCAAATATGCAAAAATAACTGTAAGACTAGTGCCACAGGCAAAACTTTTAGCAGTTTTGAAGCAGGGTTGCACAAAATTTCTCTTCTGGGCACTGATTCTTGAGCTCGAGGAGACTAAAGAAGACAGTTTGGCTGCTGAGCGTAGTGCTTAGTCCCCTCCGATTCTAGAGTTGACCGGTCAACCCTAGTCAACCCTATGCCCATCTATGCCCCCAATACGTCTGTGTGCAAGCCACAATCACCCCGTCAGAGCCAGACTGGCCCGGCGGACCGATTCCAGCTATGGGGCGCTGCCCTGGGCCTGGGCCGGAGGCGCGCCACTACTGAGCTGTTAGCTCCCTAATGGTGTAACGGAGTAGTGGCGTCTCACGTGAAGACGCTTAATCTTTGAAGTTTGTTAATGAATCTTGCAGAATACAAAACAAATAATAAAGAAAACAGAATTTTGAGAAACACATTATTTCAAAAGTGAATCTCACTTCGATCATGGCCTTATGAATGGCGTCGCCAATGTAGAGCTCTTCCCCAGACGAAATTCCGTCGAAGTCGGCGCCTGCTCCAAAGGCCTTCTCCACACCAAGGGACTGTAGCGCTTCTTTCAGTGGGAAGATCTCCTCGATTTTGAATTTGGGAATGGTCACGTCGACTTGTCGGCGTTCCATTTGAGAAATCAGCCGCTCCACAACTTCCTGAGTGAGTTCGGCTTCCAACTCCTTCAAACCGTCGCGTTGTTGAGGGAGGAAAATGTACATGGAGACTTCCTTGTCTTCGTAAGGCAGAGCCAGAACTTCCACTTTTAAACTGGCGTCTTTTGCGTAGTCGAAGGAGCTCTTGCGGTTCATCAACTTCGTTTCCACTTTCGACTTGCCATGCGAATAGAAGAATCCCTGAAGCAAGGGAATTTGTTGTCTGGCAAAAAAATGACTGTGAGTAGGACGAGGTTCGGACTCTACTCGATGGTATCAAATTTGCTTCGGTGCCACGCACGTACGCACGCACGCACGCACGCACGCACGCACGCACGCACGCACGCACGCACGCACGCACGCACGCACGCACGCACGCACGCACGCACGCACGCACGCACGCACGCACGCACGCACGCACGCCCGCGCGCGCGCGCTCGCACGCACGCACGCACGCACGCACGCACGCACGCACGCACGCAGGCAGGCAGGCAGGCACGCAGGCAGGCACGCAGGCAGGCAGGCAGGCAGGCAGGCAGGCAGGCAGGCAGGCAGGCAGGCAGGCAGGCAGGCAGGCAGGCAGGCAGGCAGGCAGGCAGGCAGGCAGGCAGGCAGGCAGGCAGGCAGGCAGGCAGGCAGGCAGGCAGGCAGGCAGGCAGGCAGGCAGGCAGTCAGGCAGGCAGGCAGGCAGGCAGGCAGGCAGGCAGGCAGGCAGGCAGGCAGGCAGGCAGGCAGGCAGGCAGGCAGGCAGGCAGGCAGGCAGGCAGGCAGGCAGGCAGGCAGGCAGGCAGGCAGGCAGGCAGGCAGGCAGGCAGGCAGGCAGGCAGGCAGGCAGGCAGGCAGGCAGGCAGGCAGGCAGGCAGGCAGGCAGGCAGGCAGGCAGGCAGGCAGGCAGGCAGGCACGCACGCACGCACGCACGCACGCACGCACGCACGCACGCACGCACGCACGTATGGGCGCGCGCACGCACGCAAGCACGCACGCACGCACGCACGCACGCACGCACGCACGCACGTATGGGCGCGCGCACGTACGACAAAACTTCAAAAGAGCCGGGCGAAGAAGAGTCGAAGCAAACGCGATTTAGAGTGAGGGCCAAAAAATCTATTCGACTTCCAAGCGGCTGCTGCGGCAACGCAAACCAACGTCGTCCGTCTCGCCTCGTCCTTCGTTGAACTTCTTCAGCCACTGGGCCTTGAAGTAGATGGCGTTGACGAGAACCATTTTCGTCGTCGGCGGCAGGCTCCGAATCACCTCTGTGATCTTCTGATTAGTCGCCTTTTCCACCCACTTGTTGATTCGAGCGGCGATCGCGCTAGAATCGTTGCGGAAATCCACCAAATTGGCTTCCGATTCGAAGCAGTTTTGAACGGCGGCCGCGTATCCGTCGGCGAGCTCTATATTGTGATCTAAGTAAACGGCGTTGGCGGTGTGAAGCTCGTACTTCTTCCCAGATGAATTGATTTCACTGAACAGCCACTTGAAGGAGGAGTTGAGCTGAAGAGACAATACTAAACGATAAGAAAGTTGATTGTTTTCAATGATATGAAGATAAACTTTGTAGGAAGACGCCACTAGCGTAATAAGAATGCTAGCGAGTGCGCGATAGCTAGCGCGCACCATATAGTGAAGTGCCGCTAGACATTAGTGGTCATTTGATGCATTTAATTTGTTGTTTGTGAGTAATAGATGCCTGGAAACTCGTAACTCAGTGAAACGCACTCCTGCCTATATACCGTAAATTCGGAAATAAGCCCCCCGCAACACCCCCCCCCCCCCCCCCCCCCCCCCTCTTACGGGACGGGGGGTGGGGGGATTTAGAGTATTTACGGCAAACATGCACCAGAACGTTTCGAGCCACACTCACCTGATCGTCGTCGACCCCATCCGCAACGGCGTCGACAATCTCCCGTCTGGTGTCGCCCTTCGCTCCAGCCAGCGCCAAGCCAACAGCCATCGAAATCGAAGCGGGCGAGAATATCAAATTGTCAAGCTGTTGATTTTCTGACAACTTTTTTCTGGCGTGCCGATACAGCGCCCAGGCGAAGTTGGAACTCGCTGCTTTGAAGTCTTCCTTGTTGCTGTCGTCGAGAGGCGTCGCCTCGCACCGTCCGGTTGCGGATTCTCGTTGGGGCGCTTCGCAAATGCCGCACTTCGCTGGGCAAAGCACCGCACCAATGTAGGAATATCTGCAGAGGGAGGCGGCGTCGACGAAGCGGCAGGCCCGAGAGTCGACGCACATCGACTCTGAAAGGCCGTCGATGATTTGAAGAAGACTATTGACGCCGATTTCGAAAACACTGAATCCAGAAGCCGGGTGACTGCTGTACCGACTACACTAATTGAGATCTTGGTATGAGCTAGGGGAGTTAGCGCTACTGAGTGAGTCACAGCCGGTAGTAGTGGCCTCTTCTGCATATTCTTCCTTGAGGTCAGGCCGAATGAAGGGGGGGGGGGGGGTATCCCCCGGGCCCCCCCCCCCCCACTCCCCCCCCCCCCCACTCCCCACCTCCTCCCCTAAGACCGCTAGTGGTCTCTCAGCCAAACCTGGTTCTGGTTGCTGTGCCTGGACGGCTGTTGTCAGCAGCAGAACGCAGGCGAAAAGCGCCCGTGTCGGAAAACTTGCTCGCGCCATGTTTTCGTCTTTGCCTTCTTCGCAGTCTATCCGACAACCCACCCAGAGGTCGACAACACGCCTACCCTACGCCGCCCCTACCGCATTCGGGAACAGGTCTCGCCTCGCGCAACAACAAGCCGCAGTCCGATGCGCTTGTCACACCAATTAGTGGGTATTCTTCGGTGATGTGGCAGTGCACTCTGCGAAACAGTGGAGGCAGTGATAATTCACGCTCACGCCATACCGTATGAATGCGCCAATAACCCCCCCCCCCCCTTCTTCTCCTATGTATGTTCATTGGCGCCTTGTATAAGGACGATGTAAAGAGTGGGCTTATTGGAGTGTTTACGATATTCGGTCAACAGAGGCGAGTTTCCGGTCTGCATTCACCAACGGTAGGGTAGGGTGGGGGTGGCGACAGCGATAAAAGGACATCAGCGAAGAATAAGCTCATGTATATCGAAATGAGTTTCTGGGTCGTCGTTGCATAATATGCACCTTGGCGCGCGTTGGCCAGTTCTTGTCCAACTGCTGAGAGACGCTCTTCAGCTCTTCGTCTGTAGAAGTGGCAGCAATGATGCGAGCCATGGAGACTCCAAGAGACTTGACTTGTCGAATCAGCAGCTCGTTGTCAGGGTCGCAGACTGGCTCCGGATGCTCAGCTGGAGTGACAAGACACGACAAGGCGTCGGCAACCTTGTTGTCACTGCCCTTGCAGTGCTCGACGTGGAAATCGAAGTGCGACAGTCTCTGGCTCCATCTGGTGAACTTGGAAGACTGGCGGCGAGAAGCAGACTGGGTCAGCAGCAGCACGTTGAGTCCTGCGTGGTCACAGCGCAGCGTGAAGTGACGTCCCAGCAGGTACTTTTCCCAGTGTTCGCACGCCCAAAGTGCGGCCAAGGCTTCCCTCTCGTTGACGGCGTAGTTTCTCTCTGACTCAGTCAGGGTGTGAGAGGCGAAGGCGATGGGCACTTCCACTCCACTCTGTCTCTGGGACAGCAGTGCTCCCAGCCCCACACCAGAGGCGTCGACTGTAACAATGGTGTCGGCGGCGGAGTCAAAGATGTGGACCTCGAGCTTCTCCAGCAGCAAGTGCTTCAGCTGGATGAAGGCCTTCTTGCGACGCTCGGTCCAGTTGAACTTGATGCCCTTCCGAGTGAGCTCTCGCAGTGGCTCGGTTAGCTCGGCAAGCTTTGGCAGGAAGTCGTGGAAGTAGTTCACAAGTCCGAGGAACTGCTGAATGTCGTGCACATTGACTGGCTCTGGCAGCGCTTCAATGGCAGCAAGGCGCTTCGGGTTGGGTCGGACGCACTGATCCGAAATCTCGAAGCCCAGAAAGGTGACCTTCCTCTGCTTGGAGACACACTTGGCGACATTCAGGCGAAAGTTGTTGTCGTGCAGACGTTGGAGAACTCGACGCAAGTTCTCGTCGTGCTCTTCTGGAGTGGCACCAAAGACCAGCAGGTCGTCAACGTAGTTGAGCACTCCAGGGATTCCAAAGAGGGTCTGGTCCATAGCCTTCTGGAAGACGGACGCACTGTCCTTCAGTCCCATTGGCAAGCGTTTGTACTGTCGCAGACCGCGTGGCGTCAGCGTGGCCGTGAGGGGTCTGGACTCAGGGTCGAGCTCAGGGTGAAAGTAGGCTCTGGACGTGTCCAGCTTGCTGTATACTTTCGCGCCCTTCAGCTCCAACAGCAAGTCCTTGATGTTGGGCAGTGGGTATCTGTCTGGGACCACGTACTGGTTGAGCGGCTTCAGATTCGTTGTGATGCGCACAGAATCTCCACCGGGCTTCAAGATGGTGACCATGTTGTGGGCCCATTCAGAGTGCTTGGATTATCCAGATGCACAGTTGTCCATGTCGTCGATCTCCTTCAAGACCAGCTCTCGTCGCGCCAGTGGAATTGGGGATCATCTTCTGAGCAGAAGGCTTGAAATCTGGCGACAGCTCGATCGTGTGGTTGAAGCCGGTGAACTCTCCTCAGCTCCTTCTTCGTGACGTCGGGGAAAGGGCGCAGAAACTCTTCGAATGTCTCCTGCTTAATGGCAGACACGAAACGTCGACCCATCCAACTGCCGGTGTCAGGAGCCAATGGCAGCTTTGCCCAAGACGGCAGAACAGCTGTCTTTCACCACGTGAAAGGCAACGGGTGCGTGACGACCTTGGAACCACGTCTCAGTAGTGAAAGTGCCTCTTGTCACCATCTGGAGACTGGAACCGTCGAAGTTGCTCAGCAAGCGTCAGCAGGCTGCAGTTTCAGGTGCGAGAAGTGTCGTCGGTAGACCTCTTCTGTGACCGTAGACGCGTCCGCAGCTGTGT
>JASAMZ010011187.1:0-13968 GCA_030248115.1 Linhomoeus sp. GSCO2_2
TACTTATTCACGCAAACACGCACAGCTAGAGACGCTCAGTTGAGGGGTGCGCTTATTTGAGACAGGTGCAGGCTTAGGCTTATTTGAGACAGTCGCAGGCTTGGGCTTATTTGAGACCCTTAGGCTTTCACTCTCTCCAGAACAGCAACTGCACTCCTTCCCTTAGGCTTTCACTCTTTTCACGGAAAACTTTTCACCAGGCTTGGGTCCTGCAATCTACAGCCACAGTTTGAATCGGGCGGAAAATCACGCCCAGTACATTCCACCGAAGATCCGCCCGTAGTACATTCCCCCAAAGATCCGTAGTACATTCCCCCAAAGAGATCTGGCCGTAGTACATTCCCCCAAAGATCCGTAGTACATTCCCCCAATAAGCCCATCTATACTACTTAAGTAGTTTCGTCCAAAAGTGGCAAAATGTTACTGTAGGAAACGTTGAGTTGTCAAAACTCGAGCAACAGTTTTGAAACCTCCATGTCAGTTTTCAGGCCAGCCTACAAGTTTCGAGGCCGGCTGGCAAGTTTCTCTTAGAAGTCCCGAAACCCTACAGTACCACAACCGAAACACATGACCGATTTCAGACATGTCCATTTTGGTGGTTGGGTGACACCAAGTTTTGACGACTTTCGATTAAAAGTAGCAGAATCTTACTGTAGGAAATGCCTAGTTTTCAACACACAAGTGCAAGTTTTAAAACGTGAATAACAGTTTTCAGGCTAGCCTACAAGTTTCGAGGCGAGCCTGCGGCTTTGAGACCAGGTTACAAGTTGCACCCAAAAGTCGCAAAAACTTACAGTACCCCAAGGTGACATGTGTCTCATTTTGAAGGTGTCTTTTGCGGTTGGGGTAACACATGCCATGCAACACACCATCGAGGTTGGGTTACAACAACTAAGCTTTGGGGTAATAGAACCTCGCTTTGGGTTGCTACAATCTCTTGTGGAATACAGCACCTCAGCTTTGTCGTCAGTCAATCCAACGGTTTCGTAATCTTAAATCTGACGCAATTCGCTGGCTGGCTGGCCGGCCGATTAGCCGCTCACTCTGCAAAGTCATCATCATTCTGTTTGTGGGCAATAATCATGCCTCTCGTGTGCGATTACTGCGATGGCGTCTACTCTGGTGAGGATAGTCTCCGCCGGCACAAACGCAAGTTCCACAAGCGCGAACTGGAGCTGGAGAAAGACAAGAGTGACGATGACGAGGTCATTGAAGATGACGACTGCAGCGACGACGACGACGACGTGGACGAAGACACATCTGCCAATGATGACGACGTAGAAATTATTGGAGGCGTCATTGCAAAAGCAATAGAAGACATGGAAGGCATCGCCACGGTGCGTGACATTCTCTCAAACTACAACGACGTGCAGGAAGCCTTTCGCGGCCAGGTTGGGCATTTGACAGGCGCTGTTTCTCCTAGAAGTGCAGTTATTTGCTGCTGCGCTTCCAGATCCAAAGCGCTCTCGTAGAAGCGGAGAACATCAAGGGGACAGTCTTCTTCAAGTCGTTTGAGAAGACGTTGGAGAAGAAAGAGAAGGCTGGCCTGGAAGCCGACGAAGCGGAAGAGGCTGCTTGGGCGGAAAGGCAGTACCAGCTGCGCTGCTTTCTAGAAAAGAATGAAGAAGAAATCGACGAATTATTGAACACCGATGACGACGACACTGTCGATTGACAGCTGTGGTTGCCTAATACTGTCTGCCTTGTTTTGTGTTGATTGAGGAAGTCTGTTGGCCCAAAGAAATAATTCCTGATTAAATGATCCTCGGTTTAGTTGATTAATTCGTGGGCTAATTGGTTAATTCGTAGACTCTGGTCGACATTGGAGAGCAGTCAGCACAGTTCTAACGAGAGCAATTAGAATCGTTTGTCAATTTGTCATCATCTCAGAGTATCACTGGTTCCCAGGCTCTATTCGCTTGCAGAGTGTGCACACCACCGCCACTTTTGGAGAGAGACAAATGGGACAGCAGAAGAAACATTCCGTCTCGTCGCGGCTTTCACTTGTTACAGCTGTTGCACCTTACCCAGCCAGCATTATTCTGGACGCTAAAGAACAAACTGTCAATCTGCCGATGTGCCTGATTCAATTAATTCTCGACTTTGAAGGCTGATTGGTTAGACAGACTCACTGGGTCAGTTGATGGGAGATAGTTGCGTTGCGCAGTTAGAACTGTCGACCGAGCCCAAGAAACTGCCAATGGGCCAAACGAAACTCTTAATTGGGCCCCCAAACTTTCAATCCGACTGCAATACTTACAAGGGGCTACACGAAACTGTCGATCGGGCCTCCAAAACTCTCACGACACACCGCACCAATGGCCCTTCCGTCCTCCCTCCCTCCCCTACAACACTGCGCGGCTTCGCACCTCTTAACATTGCTGCAACGGTAAAGCCGCCGCCCTCTTGTACACAGGGAGGCTGGCTAAAGGGATCGTCAGCTGTCGCCGTCAATCACACTTCGGCGCGGTCCCGCCTTCGCGCCTTTTCGGTCCATTGTTGCGTCTGCCGCCGGCTGGCACCTTGCCCAGATTCGACTCGACTCGATTCTACCGTAACCTCCCTAATAATGCCCGGCCACTATTCGGAACATAGTTAACTCTTTTGCGTTTAACCCATTGCTGAACCACTGTGGCGTTGCGTCATACTATTTCAAAGTAGTACTAATTCTACCGTAATCACCCTAATAAAGGCCCAGCCACTGTTTGGAACTCTGTCGAGTGCACAGGCTTAACCCAGTGCTGACCCAACCATCGGATTCTACCATAACCACCACAATAGAGACCGACCACTATTCGGGAGATTACTGTAGTCGTCTGTTGCTCAACTGCTGCGTATGGCGTGATTACCCGCATTGCTGCTTCGTGCTACCGTAACCATGACGCAAATGGTATTCCGTTGCGTCATGTAGATTGTTGATGCGTAAAATACAAAAAAATAATATTTTTTACATCGAAGCTCCAAATGGCTTCTGGAGCACCCCTGAAGCCTCTGCGACATCTGGGAACGCTCCAGCAACACGCAAGGTACATCTGTGCATGAAGTTACCCTTACTATTACTACTGGGCGCGCCGGCCCGCAAGGGCTGGGGGCTGAGCGCGTGACAGGCGCGCTCAACCAGACTCCGACGCCCACGATGCCGCCACCGCCGCTGCGCGCGCGCGACGCGCTATGGTTACCCAGTCCGCCGGTAGCAGTCGACTTTGCAAAACGGTCAGTCGTCGTTCGCTCGCCCATTGCTGCCAAGGCGGCAATGGGCGACCGAACGACTCCTGTTGGCACCATTGCAGGAACGCCGTCTCCTTGCTCTTGGGCTTCTGTCTGGCGGCGGTCGTGGCGTCCATCGTGGCGGTGGCGATCCAGCGCCGTCTCCGAAGCTGCAGTCGACGTCGTCGGCGACGGCGACACTCCAACCTGTGGTCGGAGGCGGGTCGACTCGCCTTCACGAGAAGGGACCCCCACTCCGGACGACCTATGCCTGTGGCTGAATATGATAGCCTTTCCCCAGCTGAGCCCTGGCCTGGGCCCATGGAATTGGATATTCATCATTGGAGGAGAGTGTAAAACGAAATGCGAAACTGGGTACCGCTAACGTCCGTCTCGTTGCTATTCGTCCCCTAGATGCATCATTCTAGACAATTTGCGTCCTCGTCTCTCGTGCAGTAGACACAGATTTTTCAGTTTGGCCATTTATTGTCAATCGATTAACCCATGTAACCAGCGAACACTACTTAGATGGCGAATGGAAACACCTAGCCAAGTGCAGCCACGATTCGCGCCTACTATCACCGCCACCACCGCTGCGTTTATCACTTATCGTTGTCGCGTCCACCGCCGCCGCCGCCGTTTCCTCTTCCCGCACTGGTTCTACTTCTGCAGTTGGTGCCGTGGGTTGTTGTGCCATGGGTGGTGGTGCTTCATGCTTGTTGCTGTCCTTTGGCTCTGTCGCCGCCGCTGGCTCTGTCTCAGCACCATTTCCAGTGCCAACTGGATCTTTTCATCCTGCCCGCGCCTGCTTTTGAATAGCGTCTCCAGTCTGTTGCATAGGTGTTCCAAGTTCTGCACTGCATCGTACTGGCCAGCCTCGGTCACGCTGGCCTGCAGGAGTTCCTCGGGTACCAGTTTGGCCAGTCTGTAGGGCCCTCCGCCACCATTCGCTGTTGTCATTTTGTCAGCATGCGAATTGCAACTTGCAGCGCAGGTAGAACCTTGGCTCGGAAATTGGTGCAAAGCCAGCGACGGCGTGACGCTCGGCTCTCTCTGGCCAGCAATTGGACAGCCAGCGCTCTCACTGGGGGGTGGTTCAACAGCAGCTCAGTCACACTTTTCACCACTGACGGTCTCAGGCGAATGGGTAGCTCTGCCCTTCTTGCGATCCTTTTTATGGCCTTGAGATCTGCCATCACATGAGGACAGAGATTGTGGGGCCTGCCCACCCCTTGGACGCTCCCATCGGCTGCCCTCCATTGCTCATGTGAGGAGGTCGTCACCGCTGGTTCGTGGCTTTCTGTCGTAGAGTAGGATTCCATGGTGACTGGGGTTTCTGATGTAGTCAACGATGGCGTCACCGGTGGCGCTGTCATTGATAACGTAACTGCGCCCCCTGGCCTTTAAGTGAGCGACCAGTCAGGCGACGTGGTTTCTCAGGCCCACCCCAGGGTAGAGCACCCTCTGCACTTGCTGGCAGGTTGTTGACAGTACGGAACCTTGATGGAAGCACAGGGTCACATAGGCAGCGTTCGACAGGAGCATGGAGAGTGTCTTGTCCTTGAAAGTGCTGCATTGGAGCAGGCACAGGATGCTTAGACGCATATGGCGGGCAAACACCAGGACAAGCTTTTGTATGGCTTCGTCATGCTTACTTAAACTCATGCCAACATCATCTAAGAGCAAGACAACTGTCTCGTCCTCCTTCGTGGTCCTTCATGCGTTTGGCATCTTCAAGCGCTGCCTGACTTAGACCTCGCCAGAATCTCACCGGGATGTCGGTGGGAATCGACTGGGCAATTTGGTCATACAGAGGCTGCAGTGACTTGAACACAATGACGAGTCCGGCCAGTTTCCTGTCAAAGCAGTTGTTCCAGCCAGCCTCCTTGAAGATGTCTCGGACGAAGTGGGATTTGCTGGTTCCGGGGCGGCCGCAGACCAACATTGTTCAGTTGGCCTTCAGTAGGCAAATGGGACGCGACTCGAAGTTCCCTTGGGTCATGCCTGTTGTGTTCATGGCTGGCCGGTCCCAGTGTACCACTAGGCGAGGTTGCCCACTGAGTAGCTTAAGTTCAGTTCATCCTGTTTTGCCGTTGATGGTCACCTCTTCATTGTACAGGGCAAAGCCATAGAGCAGAAGCTCGTTCTGTGTGGGTTGGGAGAAGTTGAGCTGACAGCTGAGGATTCCGTATTCTGTTGGCCACGACACGAAATGTTGAATGGCTTCATGTTGCAGTGGAATGCTCAGTAGAGAGGTGGTGCTGCAGAAGTCGGCGAGAGTGATGGCAGGAGCCCAGCTGTCGTTGGCACCGCAGGCCTCCATCAGCCAGCCATACCACTGTTGGGCCGACTGCGACGAGTCTCTCAAAGCGTCCTCCGTTCCCAGGTCAATGTCGCCGTTCTCTGGCATGGCCCTTCCGTTAAAACTGGCCTGCACGCTAGACAGCTTATAGTGGTGGAAATTGAACCAATTTATTGAGTTTTTGCTTTGACCATCCGCCCAAACCAAATACAGAAGTAGGGCTAGCGGCTTCCGTCCGTAGCCTAGGTTGGCTCGAAAGTTGCTTGACTGGGCGCTGATGGCGTAAGGGCCAGTGATAACTGACCAGCAGAAGGAATAAATCAACTTCTCTCCAGCCAGCAGTCGTTTCTCTATCGATAGGTTTAATTCCGGGCTCAGCACTATCCACTTTACGCGCAGCTTGACGTCCATTATGTATATTTCATAGTTCTCTCCATCATTTTTTCCATGGACAATGGATTTTGGATTCGCGTGTTGAAGTCGTATGGTCACTGCAACGTTGGTGGGTATCAGTTTGGCGCTTCTGCTGTAAACGTGCCGTTTATTCACTGTGGCACGTCGGAAACAATAAGTACAAACTTGCCTGAAGTCAAAAGGTATCCGTCCGGCTAAGCTGACGATTTTGCTCTGTATCGTCCTGGCCTTGCGTTTCTCTCGTTGTGCATTGAAGTCGTTGACCAAATCACCTTTGACTGGACTTTCATTTATGAAGAGTTGCATTTCTGAAGTTGAAACTCGGTCAGTTTTAACTGGGGAGTTCGCATTTGAGAACAAAGCAACTCACGTGATAAGACGTTGTCACGCATCTCTCGACTCGTCGAAGTCAGCGCCTTTATCACACAGTTATGGGAGAAATGCTGATTGTAGGATTCGACAATTGTATCGGCCAACTGTAACTCCACATTAGAGTACATAGAGAACAGAGCTAGTGGTGCAACAGCCACATTATCGTCTCCAGTGAGATGTTGCAACACATTCTGTTGGTCTCTCTTAACCACACGAAAGCTAGTGAGCAGGTAGAACTGTGGAAACAGGAAGGTAGACTCGCGCTTAGCCACTCTGAAGGTCAGCACTCCACTGTAGCCTCGGTAGAGAACGTCCGGCACTAGATACTCGTACTTGCTGTCGGCAATATTATACAGCGTCCGCGACTGCCTAAACAGCTCTGCTTCCAGAGTCATTTTTGAGGTCATCGGCGGCCGGCGGTCTTCTTGCCGCTAGTCTTCTTCCGGATCGGCCGTCGCTGCACACTGCGCTTGACCGAGACACGTGTCGCTGTGGGCTGCCGACGACATCGTCCAGTTGTCCTCCCCTGCCGGCCGACTTCTTCCTTCGCTTGGGAGCCGTGGTTCTTCTTCTCGGCCAGCGCTTTGCCGCCTCTGCGCCCTGAATCAGCTTGCCAACCTTCCGTGCACTTGGTCTGGCTATTTCTGCCTCCTGTGACCTGTTTATCACAGCGTCCGGTTGGACCGCTCCCAAGGTGGGTTGGGGAATCTCGTCGCTCGAAAAGACACCTCTCAGTCCAGTAGCAGCCATTTCCCAACTTGCAGTTCCGAAGCCATTTGCAAATTGATGAGAAAAACTCGATAAAACAGTCGAAGACTAAAGTGAGAGCCTCGTCGGAATGGCGGCCTCTTTAAAAGCCAGCTCAACCATAAACCTGTCCGAGTGTTTCAGTGACTTAACTATCTGTTCAGTTAAGTGATTAAGGGTAAGGGTAATTTGAGTTAGTATGGAAGAATTACAGGGTTGCCACATAAGATTGGCAGGTCTATATGTCTCTTCGTCTCGCTCCCCTCCCATTCGTAGGTTCATAACAGCAACTGTGGCAAGTTGTTGCTTGTTGTTGTCGCTACATACGCGCACGCCATGATTGACAATGTCTAATGTGATGACCACTGGCATCAGAGTTCCCAGCACCACCGCACTGCGTCCACGGAAGTCGCCACCGCTGCCGCAGTGGTTGTGAGGCAGATGAAACAATTTCACCATTTCATGGCTTATGTTCCGAATGGAAAACTTATTGGAAGTGAGTCTGACTCTGCCTGAGGCTTCTTCCAGTGCAAATTTGGGCCGCGCTCTGCTCCGGTGGTCGACGATTTGTGATAAGATTTGGTGATTCAGTTTGGTCACCAAATCCAGGATATTTGTGTAATGAACGACTCCTTTGGCTGTTTGCCATGGGTCGCGATCTCCAATTCTTGCCTCTAAGTGGAAGGATTGCACCTGCAGAAGTCCCTTCACTTCCAGCGCAGCTGATCTCACAGCCACATAACTTCTTGTCCCAACAGATGATGGTGACATGAGTTCCAGAGGTGGATGAAGTGAAAATTGAAAGGCCATTGCATCCTCTCCAAAGACTCTCTTCAATCCCATGCTGGACGACAGAACCAGACTCTTCTCTCCCAACAACAAGTCGGGACTTTTGGTCAGGGTAGTCATCGTTGCTGCTGGCGGCGAGTCTCCTCTGAGAGTCTGCGCGTGACTGACCGAGTGGTCGGCCGTCGCGGCTCCCTGGGTTGCGGCTTTGCTACGGTCGGCGACTCGGCTGGGGCGAGTGTTGTTGTGGATGCCGTCACAGGAGTTTCCTAGGCTGGACTAGCGAGTCGAAGTCAGCGCTCTGGGAATGTGCCGTCCAGCCGCTGCCCGGAGTTTTTGAATGCCAGGGAATATCTTGCGAAGGGCGAGCGTTGGTGAACTTCAGTTACTATATACAGGGCCTGACCGTAAGAGATCTCGCTACTCTTACTTCCCAGTGCACTGCTTTTGTCCAGAAGCAAACGCACAGTGTCGTTTACTTCGAACCGGGGAGGAGCCGCTAGTCTGCCTTTGGTAAGGCGCATTCGTCTGTCCATTAGGCACTTCAGAACGAATGGCGCCTTGTCGTCTGTGACGTCCTTCGGACTTAGGCCTCCCCTAGCTCGCGATGGGGCTTCGTTCACAATTCTCTCTGCTTGGCACAACAAATCTGGTAGGTAGTTGCCCGCTCCCCCCGCCTTGAGATGAGCGACCAGTCGTCCGCAGTCAAGAAGACGGCGTTCGGAAAGATTGGCCTTTTGAGGACTGAAGCTCGCAGATGTAAACGTATGCCGAATTCCGAGCTCCTTGAGTCCTTTGTCAAAGTCCGCTTTGAATTCTGACACTAAATTAAGTACATTCGCGCGCCACCATCATACAACAAAGCCCACCGCCGCCGCTACCAACCTCGATCCATCAGGACTGAGCGTGGAGCGAAGGGCATCCTTGGGAGAACTCGCTTGAAAGCAGCCAGAGCCAACCGACTGCTTGCGCTTCCCATGGACTCGAAGAAGCTGAGTAGGCTGAAGGCATCAACAATAACGAGGCATACGGACGGTCCGAAGAAGCCTGTAATGTAGCCGACGTCTCCCATTAGCATCGCGCCGCGTTTCAGCTGGAAATTCAAGAAGCTTGTAGGTAGACTGCTGGGAATGGCGCCTGGGATGGCTACGCGTTTGGCCCCTTGGGCATATAGTGAGTATTCCGAGTAACCGAATGTACCGATCGACCGCTTGGGATGTAACGCCATGGCACCGAGCGAAGTCTTTGGCAAAGTGCTTCAGAGCCATCGGCTTTCTACTCCACTCCCTCCACGCTGTGTCCTTTTGCGATTGATTCAGTGGTGATGCCGGTGACATTGTGCTTAATCATGTGGCTCAACTGGTTGCTGGTCAAGTAGCAGTAGCAGGTTCTCACGAGGCAGCGCGGCTGCGACTGATGATTCTTCTCTCCCTCGATGTCTCGAAAGCGACTGGCTGCAACGGTAATGTCCCTCGGCCGCTCAGCTTCAGCTCTATGGTCCCTTGCCAACGCGGGTGGCGAAACAAGGCTGTGATCGATTAATGAAGGCAGTAAATCAACTGCCTGATCGAATCGTCGGAGGTTGGCGTTGCAGCGTTCTTCTTGAACGAAAACGCAACTGATCAGAAGTACAATGATCAAAGCCTTGATGGCAAGACAGAAGTTCTTCAGTCTGTCTGCCTGCGGAAACAGCGGTCCTTGAGCCATCCTCTTCCTTCGCGCTCTGATATTACAGGAATGTATGTAGGTGACTGACTGGCGCGGCTCGCTTGTGACCTCCCTTTTAAGCGCCCCTCTCTGCCTTCGCACATGCCTAGGTTCGCACGTACAATTGTATGAAACCTAATACCTGTGTGCCATCTTTGCAGATTGACGTGCAATCAAAACGATGTCCTGTCTCGGCAACATTGACTACAATACTAGAGAATACCTCAGCAACAATGCAATGTCGATGCTTGGCGAAGTGGGCAACTGGCAGGAGCTCTTGACAAGGACAGCGCACAGCAACTTGGAGCACATCACCCTCGGAGAAGAAGGCGTCAAGCGCTTCATATGCCAGTCGTGCCTCATGGTGGGCAGCGAACGAATTTTCAACTGCACAGGTGAAGAGAGGCACAGCTTCTGCTCTGTCTGAGGGCCGATTTTCGCTGCCAGCAAGTGTTTCCAGTGCACAGAGACGGTTGAGACAGGTTGGTGACGACGACGACGACGACAAACTCTTCTCTGTTTGTAGTGGAAGAAAATCCCGACCTGTCCGAAATTGCCCGAGAGCTGAAATTGCCATGCCGATACAAGCCATCTGGGACGTGTTGCGCAAACGAGTCTCATTGTGACATCCTACCTACTTTTGTTAGACTGTGAACGTTGTGCACGCAGCTTCCCACAGTCCCCTACATGCTGTCTCCCCCATGTTCCTCCTTTGCGCAACACGCCCCCCAGGATGTATGTCTCGCGTCGCTCTTTCTCAGAGGTCCAAACACGAGAAAGAAGTTTGCCTCTTCTCCAGTCAAAAGTGAGTTCCTTCTCTCTTGGTCACTTCCGACTAGGAAAAGTGAGGCTTAACTCTTTGTTGTCAGATGCAAGCTCCTCGGAAGCATCTATCCACCCCACTTCCCTTGCAACTTGGCTCCCGGATCCAGGCTGTTCGGCATCGACGAGCTGCTCACGCACTACCAGTGGGTTGACAGTACACTTCGTTGAGTATTCCAACTAGGCGAGCGCTCGTCTCCTCATCTTCTACTACAGAGCCGATCACCGAATTCCCACCTATGACCTGGATGCAACCGCCACGAATACCGCAACCGTCAAGCTCTTCCTGTTGCAGTCGAGGCCCGTCAAGTGCATGGCCCTCTTCGTCTTCGAGGGCAGGGCCTTCCTGCTGGAGTGCATGACCCACACTCCAGCGAGCGAGTCTGACTACTGAGTTCGGTTCACGTGCGCGGTGTTCGCCCTGCAGCCTGCCATCCCCGGCCAACCTCAATACAAAATCAAGTCTGTCAGTCCGCCTTTGTACGATATACTACTATTCGCCAGCTGGCTGACTCTTCCTTAATAGGCTGACCTTGCCGACTCTGGACGATGTTGAGTGCACCATCAGCCAAACCCTTCCTGTCGTCAATCACAAGCGGGAAATTTGGTACATGGGCTATCCTGAAATGCTGGTCCTGAAGGATGATGACCTGAAAGATGTGGCCGTCGCCGAAGATGGAATGCTGACCATCGATGCTGTCCTGATGCGCATCTGACATAGCGCTGCACGCCTCTCTCTCTCTCTCTCACTTTGCCTCTCCTCCTTCTCCCATTCTCTTTGCGCTCTCTGCTAGGTACGTACATACATGCATGTAGTAGGTACAGTAAGTACCCTGTGTTAGGTTAAGTGCTCGCTGTGATTAGGCTGGGTCTGCATTGACTGCCACGTGCTGTGTTCATCGCTTGGTTGAAAGGAAAAGAAAAATTTTAGACCTCCCGATATGGCGACTGCTCGCAACGACGTCATTCAGCAGACTGACAGCGAGGGGGAGATCATGACAGAGTTTGGCGACGTCGCGTATCTTGCGCGGGTGGAAGCCCCACGAATGCAGCTTTCTGTCAGAGCGGCTCCTGTCTTCTATTGCTGTCTGGAGAAAGTCAGAAATTCTGGAGAAAGTCGTGTCCGTCCAGCCGATCGGCACTACAGAATTAGAATTGGAGGACGACGCATCTCTGACCCTGAACAAGAGTGACCTGGCGGGCGTGGTGTGCGCTGACAACGAACTGAAATGGGAGATCGGATTCTATGAAAGCGGGAAGGTTCCTTTAATGTGGAACCTGAAATGAGAGCTGGCGAACTGAGAGCGTGTGCGCCCTAGGCCCTCTTTGTGTCACAACTCTTAGGTCGGCGATGATTAGGGAATTTAGAGAGTGATGTCACGTAGGCATCTGGCCCGCTCCACTAGAATTGGCATGGCGTTTTATGCGGGTTTCTCTCTGGTCAAAAGAAATAAAGGGTAGAAAATAACACCCCCCAGGAATGCCTCTCCAAAGATGGACGGCGCAAAAAAGGTCCAACCAACAGCGACGGGCAACAAGACAGAAGAGGCCGACTCTGGCTTGTTGGCCGACAGCACCGGCCAATCGCCCGACCACTAAGTTTCCCAGGGCGACCAGCAGCCACGAGGTGATCCGGGGCCTTATTCTGGCCCTGTTGACCCGTCATCCAGTCAAACCAACAAGTCCGACGGCCCATCGGAGATGAGGTTTGAATGTGCTTTATTTGTTCTGACTGTTGTGTTTATCATACATATAATCACACTGCATTCTATGCGTACCTACACCTACGCTTATACATCCTCCGTTTCCTATAGTAGGATGGCGACGTGCAGCCATTGCCAAGGGTTGAGCAACACGTATTTCGACTTTGCGAAGAATATTTCTACGATGACGAAAAGTGCGCCCAGTGCGACGGCGGCCGCTTCCCTCCTTCGGCCAGCCGAAATGACATTGTGTGATATGTGATAATTGGCGTGTGCGCTTGACGCGGCGCAGTTCTCTTAGGGCGGCGGCGATTAGTGCGGTGTGTTAGGCGGCTTCTCATTCTCTCCCTCTCCCCTCTTCCAAATTAGGTAGCGAGCGCGATTGTTTACTGATTTGATGGTTAATCATGTGTCATGTGAAACAAAAATTTTAGACTTCGAGTACGTCACCATGAGCTGGACGCAAGCCCTAAGCTCCATTGAGCAGTTCTTCCGATGCACCAGCTGTCGACGTCCAATTTCAAAGAATATTTTTTGCTGCACACACAGATTTCACCCCTACTGCAAGGTGTGCGTCAACAAGCTGGGACGGGGCCGCCAATGTACTCACAGGGACTGTAAGCTCTTCAGCCAAAAGAGAGGTCTATTGTTGTTTC
This sequence comes from Linhomoeus sp. GSCO2_2, assembly GCA_030248115.1. Classification (NCBI taxonomy): domain Eukaryota; kingdom Metazoa; phylum Nematoda; class Chromadorea; order Monhysterida; family Linhomoeidae; genus Linhomoeus; species Linhomoeus sp. GSCO2_2. The sequence goes on from JASAMZ010011187.1 coordinate 12,717, forward strand.
GTTGTTGTTGAAATGAATTTCCATACTAGTTATATCATTTACTGGATAGGTATGTACATACATATACACCAAGGTAGTGCCTCACATTCATCCGTTATCTATGTATGTATGCATGTACATCTATTCTGTACCCGTTTCGCACATACGTACTGTACTTACAGTATTCGTTTGTTCAGTGAAGAGGTCCAAGCTTCTGGAGAGGATTTGCCCCTTGATTAAGCAACGCTGTACCCAGTATTCTGCAGGGTGCCCATTGTATCTGCTGGTCTCCCAATAGGAAGACCACAACTTGGTCTGCACCTTCAGGTTTGGGCGAGACGCAAATCATCAGGTTGCCTAACAGCAAACGAAACCGGACAATTATTGTTTACAGGCCGTTCGTCTGCCCCGTCACGTGGTCTGACTGTGGAATGTGTCACACAAAGCTACAGTTCGCCTACCATTGTAGGCTACAACACAACAACAAGCACAGCATCGGTGAGTGAAGTGGGCACTCTAATCCGTTGTGCCGTCACGTTGTACATACTGTATCTTGTTAAGGCGACACGGTCTGTGAGAAACTCACATTGGACGAGCTGACCGAAGGACCCAATCTGCACACTTTCAATACTTTTGCCGAACACTTTCTGCTGGCCACAAGGGTGTTGCGAGACGGTTCACTAAACACGGCAGTTTGGCTAACGTCGTTCAAAGAAACAAGCAACGACTACCGCTTCAGGTTTGCGACCTCTGTTCTACAACCGTTCCTATAGAGATTACAGTGATGCAGTATAAACCTCTATTAATTACAGCCTCAGCATTTCCCTTGGAGAAGACGATGTTTGGAAGGTGGTCACATTGCCACAATAAGACATCCGATTGAAAATCTGAAAGCTGCCCAACCAGACAAGGTCCTAACCATTAAATGTGACGAAATCGAAAACCTCAGACTGCTGCAAAACTGGCGTAATATCGAAGTTCGCATGTGGATGACATAATGCTGGTTGATAAGCGTTGGGTATGGGGTATCGGGGTATCTAGGGAGCGTTCGCTGGTTTGTTCGTGTCGCCATTGACTACAGGCCCCAATCCTCAAATCTGGTCTATTCGTTGGCTCTGCAAAACACTGACATGACAGGCGGCGTCATCAACTAATCACGACTTCGAATCACCAATGTGTGTACAGGTAGGTAGCGCTAAAGTCCCCGCAAGCACTGCAATGATAGGCAGTGTCATCAACAAATTTCGACTCCGAATCACAGACGTACACATGT
>JASAMZ010011190.1:0-100000 GCA_030248115.1 Linhomoeus sp. GSCO2_2
GAGGAGATTGCCCAAAAGAGGAGGGAGATCAGCGACAGAAGGGAGGCGAAGGGACCGCGACTCTGCCTCGCAAGCGCCGACTTCGCCCCTGCTGAGACGTCGTCGTCGTCGTCGTCGCTGTACATGAGGTCGGTGCGCTCTGAAGAAAGCGTGGCGATACGCCGCCGTCTCGCACTTCGCCTTTGCGATGGCCTATACATGCCACAATACACGACAAGAAACTCTCTTTCACACGAGTGATACGCGCTCGTCACCGAAAACCGGCTCTAAACGATGTGGCGCTTCCACTGGAGCCAAATCCGCAGTCGATACTCGCGCCCAACAAGAGTTCAACGTGTACTGTAGCATATTTAGGCCTTCCCAATGGCAACGTACGCAGTACGGGTCCGTTGGGTACGAGTTGAGGTCTGGCGAAGACGGTGGGCGACGCTTGAGTGGGCGCCACCATGAGAAGCCCGCCACTGGGATTATTGGGAGATTTGAACTGCTGATGAAACTGACCGCCGCTGGGAGACGACGCCATGGGAGTATCCGCTTGGGTGAACACCTCCTCCTCCTCAGTTCTGGTGAAGAACCAGCAGCTGAGCCGCTCCACTGAACCAACGGAAGCGTCAGTACTTTGGGTGGTATGCCATTCCTCAAGAGAATGTCATGCTACGAGCTAGCGTCAGCAGCAGCGAGCGCCACTGCGATCGATCAAAATCGCAACTTCATTCAGTTGCCGTACCCACAAAACTCCCAAAAGTCAACAAAAACCCCCGACCCATGGTCCTGATCCTCTGGGAGAGCGTGAGGCGTCTCAGGCGCTGCTGCACGTCGTCCTCGTCCTCGTCCACGTCGTGCGCGGACACTTCGAGGTAGCCGGTCCTCCGCAGGCCCACCCTGGACATCTTGGGGTTCTTCCACTTGGGACTGGGCGTCTTCTTGCGATACGTCGAACTGCAGTGGTCACTGGCGCATACTTCCGCAGGAATGAACAGACCTACCGTAGTAGCGTCGAGAGCTTCTTCGCTTGTCGCTCACCTGTGCGAGTAGGTGTAATCGGTGCGCAGAGGGCTGCAAGAGAAGCGACACAAGAGTAGTAGGCCCACAAACAGAAGTACAACAAAAGCTACTCAGCCTACTCGTCGATGTCCAAGGCGAGCTTGAGTCGCTCCAGCTCCTTCAGAGAGAGATTCGGCTTGGCCACTCTGGGCGCAGTGGCCGGCGCCGCATTGGCCGCGGGCGCGTCGTGGTTCCGCGTCGAGCGCCGAGGGCGCACCGTCGACCTGCCGAGAGAGAACACACTATGGAAACAGCTCTCTTCACTTCTGAGTATGCCTTCCGTTCCGTACAAAGTACGATGGCGGCGCGAGCAACGCTAGCGGCACGCACTCACTTGGCTCGCGAGTTCATGTCACGCTCGCCGTTTGCCAACGACGGAGTGGCCTGTCGCGGTCTGGCCGTCTGAACTTCCGCACGGTTCTGCCGCTGTCGACTGCTCGGCCGGTGGTGGTGGTGGTGATGGTGATGATGGTAAGGGAGAAGATCCGGGTCTAACCTGAAGACAGGAAACCCTCGCTCGAAAACGTCACTTGCGCGAGTTGCGCAGGCCCAACCCAAATATTGACTCGACTCTTGGCTTGCTTCATTACTTCATCCTCAAAGTGCAGCCGGACTTCGCGCGCGATGATCGATAACTAACAACAAAAGTCTAGGTGACACTGACCCCTCGAAATCACAATCGCCGTCACAGTCGCTGCGGAGAAAGGGGGGCGAAGCCTCGTCCGCCAGCTCTGTCGCCTTCACTGGGCTCATTACAGCACTACCAACAGTACAAGCATTCTTTCAAACTTTCAACCCACATCGAAACTCTTCTCTCCACTGTTTCAAATTTCCGTCCCCCGCGTCAATTTACGATAACGAAGAGAGGTAATCAACTCGCCGCCGCTGTTTAGCTCTTTAGCGGGTGCCCGCACACTTTCAGGTAGGAAATTGCGCACCGCGCGTCGACTTATGCGCCGCGGAAACGCAAACGATTTCGGGAAAGTTGCTGACAGAAATCTCTGGGAATTTGTTGATCGAAATGGACCTTCAGAAGATCTCCAATGAGGAAAAGCTGCAGTTGTGCAGGAAGTACTTTCTAAGTAAGTTCCTGACGGAACTCTTGCCTCCATTTGCCATTTGTCCACGAATAAGCAAATTTGCGTCTGCTTTGCAGTCGGCTTCGCCCTGTTGCCCTTTCTCTGGCTGGTCAACTTCGTCTGGTTCTTCAAGTACGCCTTCGTCAGGCCCGAGTTCCAGCAGCAGAAGGCCATGAAGAAATGTCAGGAACACTCACAGAATTTCAACTAATATACTTGATTGGTCTACGGCGTCGACTATAAGGCGTATATTGGTCTCGCGAATATCGTCTGCAGCAGAATTTGGCTGTTTGCTTTACGACGTTGATCTAGCAGCGAGCGGTTGCTGCGATGCGCGGGATTACGCGCGCGAAAGGCAATAAGTACATTGGAATGGTACACTCGTGGTGGTAAGGTCAGACTCGCTTCTTTCTCCGATTTCTTTGAAGCTGGTAGTGGGCCCTCGTTCCAACGTTTCAGACGTGATCATGTCAGGGGTGGGCGTAGTCGCGTGGACGCTGGTGTTCGTGGCCTGGCAGCTGGTCTTCTCCGCCTACAGGGTCAGGTGGGGCGCCCTGGGCGACAACCTCTCCTTCGTCTTCCCACTGGGAAGGCCCTGAAAAGGCTGAGCTGCCGATGGTGCGATTCGTTCCACTGTTACCGTTTTAGTGAGGTTGTCTCTCGCGCTTATGACTCTCATCGCTTCCACAAGATACGCGTGTACAAGTGATGCACTGAGGCTGCCGCTCGTGCCGATGTTGTATGTATGGATACGCTCTGAGGAGAGCCATCGTATGACGTGGTTACGAAGTCGGGTTTACTGTATGCTCTCGTTCAAAAGTTTGATTCGCTGCTTACCGGCCGAGCTGCGTCTCGATCAGAAAAGTTGGCGACGGCGGTCGTGACGTCCTGTCAACGAATTTCAGATTAGGACTTGGCTCGCTTGTTGGGGGAGTGCCGTCCGATGGTAGCTAGAAAAATCCCACAATCTGTAACAATAGCCACAATGCCTCGCGAAGGGTAGGGGCAGGTCGGATAGAAATTTATAACTATTTGTAGGGTCCTCTGTACGCATTTTAAACAAGATTAGTAGACGGGGGCAGAGCCCCTCGGGGCACTCCTCCCTTCTTTCAGAAGAATTTTGGGAGTTAAATTATACTGCCCATTGATGAACGAGATACTGTAGAACAGCAAACTTTCGCGGCATAAAACTTTCGCGGATTGCCCGCTGGTTACCTTTTTCGCGCAGAAAACTTTCGCGGTCGGCCGAAAGGTTAGCATGTAATAACGTTAGCGTGTACTTTTTCGCGGCATAAAACTTTCGCGGATGGAAGGCGACCGCGAAATCCGCGAAAGTTTTATGCCCGCGAAAGTTTGCTGTTTTACAGTATGTCAGTGTGCTTAGTGGCCATTCTGATCGCAAAATTAATAGCAAATTCGGAATTGTGATCCTCGAAACGAAAAGACAACATCAAATTCGAGATCAGCGTCCCCGAAAAGCCGGAATCGAGTACTTATACGGTAGGTGCCCTGGACAAATCCGGCAGCAAAAAATTAGAATTCAAATTTCCTGCCAAAAAGACGAAAAAAGTGTTTCTAACAAAAACTATGCATCCTTCGATGCTCTATCATGTGACAGTCGAATTGACACCAAAATGTATCAACGGGGCCCACTTTGCACCAAAATACCAAAAATTTTTTAATTTCTCGAAAAAACAGTTTAAGGCCGGGACCTTTTCTCGTCCTCCCTTCCTTTATACTAAGCGGCAAAACTCTGTCCGTGTGTTTGTTTGTTTGTTTGTCTGTGTGCGCCATAACTCTAGCCACAGTTGACGGATCGCGATGATCTATGGCTTAAACTGACCGTCCTGGCCTGTAGTTGTGCATGAAGGTTTGTTGACTTTAGTCGATGTCTAAATTCCAAAATATTTCGAAAATATCGACTGCGACAGTACATTCTGAGCACAGAAGGCACCACACATTGTGATTGACGTTTGATTTCGCGCCAAAAGCGCTTTACAGTGTCACCATTCATGACAGAGTTGTCGTTGTGAGATGCCAAAGTGTATTCGCAGGCACTGGCAGGGGCGCAGCATCAAGCTGCTTTGGATCAATGTCAAATGTCTTTAGATCTATCTGAAATCTCCTACGGGCTAAATTCAAACGTCTACGGGCTAAAGCCAAGTGTCTATTGTGTATTTGCAGGCACGGGAGCTGGTGCGAGACTAAATGTAGGCACTGGCAGGGGCACAGTGTCAAATGGCTTGAGATCTATCTGAAATGTTCTATGGGCTAAAGCCAATAGTCTACAGGCCAAACCCAAGTGTCTATTGTGTATTTACAGGCACGGGAGCTGGTGCCAGCCTAAACGTTGGCACTGGCAGAGGCACAGTGTGAAATGGCTTGATATCTATCTGAAAAGTTCTATGGGCTAAACCCAATAGTCTACAGGCTAAACCCACGTGCCTATTGTGTATCTACAGGCACGGGAGCTGGTGTGATCCTAAATGTAGGTACTGGCAGGGGCACAGGGTCAACTGATTTGAGATCTCTCTGTAATGTCTTACAGGCTAAACTAAGTTGTTCCTTTATACTAAGCGGCAAAACTCTGTCCGTGTGTTTGCTTGTTTGTCTGTTTGCGCCATAACTCTAGCCACAGTTGACGGATCGCGATGATCTATGGCTTAAACTGACCGTCCTGGCCTGTAGTTGTGCATGAAGGTTTGTTGACTTTAGTCGATGTCTAAATTCCAAAATATTTCGAAAATATCGACTGCGACAGTACATTCTGAGCACAGAAGGCACCACACATTGTGATTGACGTTTGATTTCGCGCCAAAAGCGCTTTACAGTGTCACCATTCATGACAGAGTTGTCGTTGTGAGACGCCAAAGTGTATTCGCAGGCACTGGCAGGGGCGCAGCATCAAACTGCTTTGGATCAATGTCAAATGTCTTTAGATCTATCTGAAATCTCCTACGGGCTAAATTCAAACGTCTACGGGCTAAAGCCAAGTGTCTATTGTGTATTTGCAGGCACGGGAGCTGGTGCGAGACTAAATGTAGGCACTGGCAGGGGCACAGTGTCAAATGGCTTGAGATCTATCTGAAATGTTCTATGGGCTAAAGCCAATAGTCTACAGGCCAAACCCAAGTGTCTATTATGTATTTACAGGCACGGGAGCTGGTGCCAGCCTAAACGTTGGCACTGGCAGAGGCACAGTGTGAAATGGCTTGATATCTATCTGAAAAGTTCTATGGGCTAAACCCAATAGTCTACAGGCTAAACCCACGTGCCTATTGTGTATCTACAGGCACGGGAGCTGGTGTGATCCTAAATGTAGGTACTGGCAGGGGCACAGGGTCAACTGATTTGAGATCTATCTGTAATGTCTTACAGGCTAAACTAAGTTGTCTATGGGCTGAACCCAACACCATTGGTCATTGAGATTCTCCTACGGGCTAAAGGCTCTAGTCCTATATACTAAGCGGCAAAGGACTTTGGCCGATGTCTAAATTCCATGAAAATCGCGAAAATATCGACTGCGCGGTACATTTTGAGCACTCAGAAGTGACTGCAGGCCACTTTTGTGCAAATTTCGCGCTAATGCTTCACCATTCACTACAGAGCTGTCGCTGTGAGGCTCTTCTGAGGTGTATTCAGAGGCACGGGAGCAGGTGCGATGGTAAATGTAGGCACTGGCAGGGGCATTATCTCAAATGACTATAGATCTATCTGCAGTGGCGGGCCCAGGATTTTCGAAAGGGGGGGGGGCGCCACTTCAGAAAATTTTTTGACTATTTTTGGCACTCCGCCCCGACGAAGTCGGCGGAGAGCAGTAGGCAACCGGAGGGAACAAGGTTTCTATGTGCTCGCTTAACTTTCGCTAGGAGTAACCGATTTTGAAACGGTTTTTTTGCGTTCGATAGCCCTGGTGGATGCGCAGGCCGCGTGCTATATGAGAAAATTCCGGTAATGGAAAAATTTTTTGAAAATTCAAAAATTCAAATTTTTACTAAGTAAAAAAAATTCCGCCCCCCGCCATTTTCGCTACACTTGATCAAAATTCACCATTTTTGGATATGTTGTAGCCCTTGGGGAGGCGGACTTGGGAAATCAAAAATTGGAAATTTTCGACGCGGCACGGCCGAGATACGGTAGATTCAAATTTTGAGAACCCGATTCCGGATCGTTCAAAAAATCATATCTCGCGATTTACTCGGCCGATCGGGCTGAGATAAAATTTCCGGCCGGCGTCTGGATGTGCTCTTTCGTTTGGCACCGAAATCGCCGAAATCCATCGAGGCACTCGAGAGTTATGCGGTGCCAAAAGGTTTCCGTTGGGGACCAAATTTGGGGATTCTGGGATTTGGCCGGTTTTTTCGCCGAAACGCGTGGTTCTACTGGGAAACGGACACCGCCAGTCGATTCTACGCTAAAATCTGGTCCGGAAACATAATTTTTTATTTTACGAGCTACCGTAACCCGGCCGCGTCGAATTTTTATACTCCACAAAAAAGTGTGGAGTATATAGCGTTTGTGCGCGAAACGCAGTAATTTTAACCGGATGGCGTTTGCGCGTGCAGCGGCCGATTTGCAAACGGTCTTTTGCGTTGGGTAGGTCTAGTAAGTGGGCAGGGTGGACACCAAACGGGGTCACGCTCCGGTACCCCGTTGGCGGGAAATTCAAAAATTTAAATTTTCAAAGTACTGAAAAATGGGTTACACAGGGTAGAACTCGAAAAAGTTGCATATAATGGTATATACTATCTTTTGATATGTTGTAGTACTCGATAGTGCCGAGTTGGCAAAAAAAGAATTGGATCGCTGCGGGACCCATTTTGGCGCCAAATTTGAAAAATTCGCGAATTTCGGCCCCGGGTCAACTTTGACTGGCTGCTGTGCGAGCTAGGTAGCAGCTAGAGCGGCGAGACCACTCTTGGTGCTCCTTCCCAGATGTCCTCTATCGAATGAGCCATGAACGGAGAAAATCGGGCGAAACACAAAAAACTTTCTTACACTGCGACTTTTTCGACTCCGGGGTCGAAAATTGCGATTTTCGCATTTCGGCGTCTATAGCGCTCGAATGCGTTGCCGAATCGTTCCAAAAGTGGTTTCAAACGATTCTGCGCTTAAATCTGGCCCAGAAAAGTATTTTTGAAAATTTTGCAGAGCTACAGTATCCCTGCCGCGTCGGTTTGAATTTTGGGCGTCGGGTCGACTTTGCCAATATTATGCTCGATTTCGGGGTTTTCGGGGGCGCTGATTACGAATTTGGCATCTTTTCAGTGCTTAGATGTTGTTTGAACCTACCTACGACGAATTTGTATTCTACCGTACCCCAAGTGCAGAATTTCAGTTCCCGGAGTCCATAGGAAGTTAGGGGTGTTGTATGTCGATTCTGGGGTATTCTGGGATGTAGATCACGAATTCGGCATTACTTTTGCGATTGGGGGTGCCAGGAGGCCACAACAGCAGAGGAGTCACCGTGCGTAGGAGTTCAAATTTGTGGAGTATACTGCGTCCCCCGGACGACTTGCCTGGTTGAATCCCGGGCCGAAATTTTCAAAATCGAGTTGACAGTTGGTTCGGGGGTTTTCGGGGTCAGGGAGTTCGAATTTCGCGTTAGTTTTGCGATTACTGTTCACTTTCGACCCTTTTCGGATGGTTTAGGGTGGGTTTGTGGCAAAAATTTGAAATCCCGGGGTAGTATTGAGGTGTGCGAAAACGAAACTTTCCCCAACTCTAACTTCTTGACGAGCCGATCAAGCGGCAACAGCGGTACATATGTATGTACGGGCGAAGAGTGCACGGGATCGTCATATCACCATCTACTTCTTCTTGCCTTCGCCCTTCTTCTTCCCTTCTTCCTTCTTCTCCTCTTCTTTCGTCGCATCGGCGAGACGGCGCATGGAGCTGAGGCCGATGTAGGTGGGGCTGTGGGTCCGGCTGCGATCCGGCGGCGTCCTGGCGACCTCCGCCTTCTGGACCGACTGGCTCGTGGAGGACGAGGACGACGACTGCGACCGGGAGACCTCGGAGTCCTCCTTCGTGTCGTCGCCGTCGCCGTCTTCGGTGCTCTCCTCGGTGGTGGCGTCGTCGCTATCTTCGGAGGCGGTGTCGCTGTTGTCGCTGAGGGACAATTGCATCAGCTTGTCCCACTTCGCCTCTTGCCTCTGAAATCTGGCTTCTTCCCTCTTCCGGCGCCGCTCTTCCTTTGCTTCCTTCTTCTTCTTCTCCTCCTCTTCCTTCTTCTTGAAGCGTTCCCGCTGCGAGTCTGTCATGCGCAGGTAGGGCACCATTCCATCGAATCCTCTGCGTATATATTCCGCCCGCGCAGCCTCCTCTTCCTCCCTCTCCTTCTGGGCTTCTTCCTCGATCAGCCGATCCTCTTCCTCTTTCGCTTGCTTCTTTCGCTTGCGGCTGCGGCAGATGCATCTGGCGACGAGGATGGCGATGATGAGCAAGATCAGGAACAGGACGAAGCCCCAGAGGATGAAGCAGTGGAAATTGCCGCAGCTGCATATCGTCAGCTCGGCCATGAAGTTCGACTCGCATTTCTCCTCGGCTGCGGTGGTCTTATCGGCATTCGTCGGGCCGCCTGGCTCGTCGTCCTGGCTGCTTGTCGAGTTGAGAGGGCGATCGGTTGTCGAGCTGTGGGGTGCAGTCGGTCTGCCTGGGCTGCTTGTCGAATTGTGGTCTTGCTCGGCCTTCGTGGTGGTTGCCAGCTCGATGGAAGAGCGATTGGCCGGTTGGCTATCGGTGGTCGGCGCCGCTGTCGATGGTGAAGATCCGGGCGGCGCAGTAGCTGTTGTGGGAGCGGCGACGGTGGTGGTCGCGTTGGTGGTAGTCGTCATGGTCGTGGTGGTGGTTGTTGTCGTGGTCGTCGTCGTCGTGGTAGTGGTTGTGGTGGTTGACGTCGTCGTGAGCTCCCAGTAGGCCGCCTTCGGATCGAGACCCTTGTTGCAGAGGTTGGTGTTGCAGCAGCAGACGACTTTCCCTTTCGCATAATCGGCCATATAGCAGCCCTTGTAGCTTCTTCTCGTATCCGACGAGGAGCACTCGTCCTCTTGGCTGGCCACGCGCAGCTTCGGCTTCGTGTATGTCGGCGTTGTCGCACTCGTCGATTTGTACTCGCCCTCGCTGACGCAGAACTTCTGGGGGCTGAAGTGGGGCAGCTGGAAGCCGGCGGTGAGATTCGACTGGTCGTCCTCTTGATGGTCGAAGCAGTAGATGTCCTTCTTGTATGTTTCCTTGGTGAACTCCGTTAAAATGTTGCTGGAAATGTTGACTTCGTTCACTTCGTCGCACACAGCAAATTTCCTGCTTCCCTCCTCGTCTTCTCTTGGATAGCAACACCAAGAAAAGTACTCCGCACCACTGCTATTACGGTGCGCGCAGGAAAATTCATCCAGGCAGTTCACTCTAAAGCGGGCGTCCTGATTTCTATCCGTTGGCACAATCAGCTTGTACCAGCAAACTTTCGTTGAAAACTCTTCAAGTTTGCAGGGTACTGCATCTTTGTCGCTTCGAGGGCTGATGCACTCCTGCTTGGGTCGCTTGGGAGCAGTGGCGCTTCTCTGCCAGCGGAAAGGACGACTGCGACTGCGATGGCGACTGGGCGTTCGTTGGGTAAGCAGCTGGTCGCCTGACTTCTTTTGCCGCTTCTCTTGGGCTGCTGCTTCGTCTTCGTCTGGCGTCGTCGTCTGCCTCGGCTCCTCTTCGATTTCCGCCTTCGCCTTTCTTTTGGGCTCCGTCGGCCGGTGACGTCGCTCTTCTGCCCGCCGACTCGGCTGCTGCTGCTGCGGTCGTTCTTCTTCCATCATCGGCTCCACTGGTCGAGAGGGCGTAGTCGGCGTCGTCTCTCGCCTCTGGTCACTTGTCTGCTGGGGCAGCGCCCTGCTGACGACGGCCACTGCGGCGACGCTGACGATGACGGCCGCGACGACGACGATGGGGAACGCTGACGGCGCCTTCATCCTCTTCTCTGGCCCTTCTTCCTTCTTCTCCTCAGCTTCTTTCTTCTAGTTTTACAAACAGGTAAAATTTATTTGTATCTCACTTAATCAGAATTTCTATTAACCAGTGGTAAACAAGGGTGGAATATGTAGTGTAATATTGGAATCCTGTATACGCAGATGCACATACCATACTTATTCAAACTAATTTGAATGATCAAATTGTAAACAAATTCAAATATTTGAATAGGTGCATAGTCAAACGTTGCATTCAAATTCAAATGTTTGAATTGAGGATCCTAAGAACCATGTAAGTACAGCGAAGGGCACAACTAGAGGGTTATAAACTAACTCAATTGTTTCGTAATAACACGTATTTTTGAGTAACTCCAGCGTTTGAATGACTAATTCAGTTAAAAGGCTAATCTAAATGATTGAACTAATCAGAGCAACCGACTGGTTAGCTGTTAGATAGTCGTTCGTGTCATGTCGACAGGGCTCACCACACGCACAATTTAGCTTTAAAGAGACGAGAGTACAGGGCGATTTTTCGCCCGCCCTCAGGCGGGCGACACCCTACGATAGCTCGGCGTGCGTCCGTGCGTCTGTGCGGAACGCTCTCAGATCTCAGCGTTGGTAAGTCGTAGAGAGAGAGAGATCTTGGGCTCGATGGATAGGTCTCGACTCACTGAGCTTTGCGAGCTCAGTTTCAAGTTAAAAGTTTGAATTGCGCGCGCTACAGTAATCCGAAGGTCAAAACGCAAACGGCTCTAGCTTGCTCGTCTTACGTCGTAGAGCGGCAATCGACACGTCAGGTGAACACTCTCGACGTGTTCTTTCATGCGGCTACAAAAGCTTTTTAACACTCCGACTCGACGAAGTCGGCGGAGAGCAGTAGGCATCCTGTAGGGAACAAGTTCTTTGTGCCCCCTCATAACTTTCGCTAAACTAAACCGATTCGCAAGCGGTTTTTGCGTTCGATAGCCCTAGTGGATGCGCAGGCTGGAAAGGAACATACGGCTATAGCTATAACAACATATGGCTATAGATTCATAGCATCAGCAAAGCAAACCAGTTTACAGGATGTTACAGCCACCCTACACAAAATTCTAAGACTCTTCAGAACACATCTGAAGAATTATTGTAATGTAATAGAAAACAGAACTGGCAAAACACTGTTTTGGTCAACAAACAGTAGTCTAGAATTCTTGAATTTAGTAAAAAATAAAACCAAATGTAAATCAGCAAACTATGTTGCTTCTTTTGATTTTACCAGTCTGTTTACAACCTTTGAACATGACACTGTCAAGAAGGAGTTATACTACCTTACTGATTTTCTGTTCAGAAATGGTAACCATGAGTATGTCGCTATTGGATATAAAGAAGCATTTTATACCAAGGAAAAGAAAGGAAATTTGCTTTCTTTTACTAAAACTGATATCAAAGAACTGATTGACTTCGTTCTCAAAGAATCATATGCAACATATAGCCACTACATCTTTAAACAGACAAAAGGAATTCCAATGGGTTCAAGTTGTTCTCCAATGTTGGCAGACCTAACATTATCAACCATCGAGTATCGATACTTCACATGCAGTGAAAATAGCCACAAGCTAAGACACATCATACTTGCTGCAAGGTACATTGACGACCTGGTAGTCTTTGCAAAAGAACCTTATGACTTTACTGCTCTATTCACTGACATGTACCCAGCTTCTTTAACTTTCAAAAGAACCAATCAAAATGACAACTCCTGTCCATACCTAGATTTAAACATCACCCTCTCCCCACTACTCATTAGTCTATATGACAAAACTGACGATTTCCCTTTTACAGTGCAAAAGTTTTTGTATTCTGACACAAATGTTCATAGTAGTTTAGGAACTCGTGTATATTTTGCGCAGTTAATTAGAATAGCTAGAATATGTGACAAATCAGCTGATTTCCTGAATAGATGCTCAAATCTGACAAAAACATTTCTAAACCATGGCTTTCAGAAAACTACTTTGGTTAGAACTTTTCTTTCATTCAGTAGATCGAACATGCTACTTTTAGCTAAATACAACATCTGCAACATTCATCATATAAACCAAATTATAACTCAGTTACTAAAATGATCTTCATATAAACAAAATAAATTTGGATTTAGATCGTTATCTCGATTCTCTATGTTTATCTTCGCCAACTATTTGATACGCACGTTCTAAAGCTACCCACGCTACCCCCTACTGTCGCAGCTCATCTAGATTGTGTCTCCACTTGCGTCCTTCCAACCTAGGCCATTCATTCTTTCCAGCGACGTTTGCTGGACGCCTACTTGCCTGAGTGTGTCGTGTACATTGCGTATCGCGGTCGCTGCTATAAAACCCCAAACCCTCTTTGGTTGCACGCGTCCCCGTAGATTCGCGCCGCTCTGGGTTCCCAACTGACGAGGCGTGGCCCAGAGCTATGGTAATTGGTGATCGTGTCTTGAGAATACACGCCGAAACGCGGCACCAAAAGTTTTGCCTTAGTTCCAGTAATTGCTTTTGTTGAAACGCGGCTTGTATTTGACGTTGCGATTGACGTCAAAGCCTGAGAAATGCCTGCGCTTTTATCGTGCGTTTGAGTTTTCTTTCCCTTTTCGCGCTATTGTATCGCGCTATATCAATACACTTGACAAGTTGTTTCAATATAGAAAATACCGGTAATGGGAAATCTTTTTGAAAATTCAAATATTCTGATTTTTACTAAGTAAAAAAAATTTTTTGTGCTCCCATTTTCGCAAAACTTGATCAAAATGCACCATTTTTGGATATGTTGTAGCTCTTGGGGAGGCGGGCCAGGGATTTCATTATTGGGAATTTTCGACGCGGCACGGCCGGGGTACTGTAGATTCAAATTTTCAGAAACAGGTTCCGGCCGTTCAAAAAATCATATCTCGCGATTCACTGGGCCGATCGGGCTGAGATAAAACTTCCGGCCGGCGTCTGGATGTGCTCTTTCATTTGCGACCGAAATCGCCGAAATCCATCAAGGCACTCGGGAGTTATGCGGTACCAAAGGGTTTCCGTTGGGGACCAAATTTGGGGATTTTGGGATTTGGCCGGTTTTTTTCGCCGAAACGCGTGGTTCTACCGGGAAACGGACACCGCCAATCGATTCTACGCTAAAATCTGGTCCGGAAACGTACTTTTCGGTTTTTCGAGCTACCGTAACCCGGCCGCGTAGAATTTTTGAATCCCGAGCCGGAATTTTCAAAATCGAGTTGACAGTTGGTTCGGGGGTTTTCGGGGTCGGGGAGTTCGAATTTCGCGTTAGTTTTGCGATTACTGTTCACTTTCGACCCTTTTCGGACGGTTTAGGGTGGGTTTGTGGCAAAAATTTGAAATCCCGGGGTAGTATTGAGGTGTAGCGCGGTGTAGCGGGACCGTCGAAACAAGTTCGGACCAATACGACACTTAATGAGTGCACCCCTTTTACTGACTGCGTGCACCCCTTTTACTGACTGAGTGCACCCAACGTAAATCCGGCCGTCGTCTAGAATTACTGACTGCGTGCACCCCACAAAATTACTGACTGAATGCACCCCGTGATCCTGGCCGTCCTCCATCTCAGATACGGAGCGAGTGCATAGAAAGGGCACAGCAGGCCTGAGCAGGACGTGAAGTAGATGGAGGAGTGTTTATTTCACTTACAGTTTGCACTAAAACTCGGCCGGCGTCGCGCCTGGCGGGTCTCAACTGAGGCTTAGCGCGACCACCAACTTCAGGGCGCGCTCCGCGCGCCCTGAAGTCGGTCACCGGTCGCGTTAAGCCTAAGTTTCGACCCGCCAGACTGCGACGCCGACTGACTCTTGTGCACCATGGCCCATGGGCGCAGGGCGAGCCTAAGCATAGCCTGAAATCAAACGAGAATCCTGCTTGAAGTTTATCGAGCGCCCGTCGTCACAAGAGTGCCGACGAGTGGGGTGCACTCAGTCAGTAATCTTGTGGGGTGCACGCAGTCAGTAATTCTGGACGGCGGCCAGATTTATGTTGGGTGCACTCAGTCAGTAAAAGGAGTGCACGCAGTCAGTAAAAGGGGTGCACTCATTCAGATTTTACCAATAGTATTAGGGCCTTTTGACGCCGGTTGTGTGCTTGCGAGCGCTCTTGGAGATGACGACCGCCATAATTGTTTGTTTGAAACGCCGCGGTGGTGTCGCTCTGTTCTGTGCTTAGCGAAGTCGGTCTCCTTGCCTGTTTCAGAAGCGCCATCTATTAGCGCGCTTCTTTCCCGCTCGGTGCTAAAGTCTGTCCAAGAAAAATCCAGACTGGGGGTTTTTCATGTAGATCCCTGGCATGACTTTGGCAAACCTAGACTTGGCATACCTCATTCGATAGAGGAGGGCGAGCCGCGTCGGGGCGCCTGAAAATTTCGATAATCACGCAACACGCACAGAATTGAGCGCGCGTGGAAAAAAATCAACTTTTTTAAAACGCGGTCGAATTTTTTCGTTTTAATTGCAGATTGTACCTTATCATGTCCTTATTCAACCAGCCAAGTTTGCTTGCTCTAGCTGGTTCCGTTCAAAAGTTACAGCAATTCTCCCAACCCCTACTTTTTCAAATCCTTAAGAAATTTTGAAAAGCGCCGCAAAATTTCCACATTTCCCCATAATTTTCGCGTTAGTTACCCAAATTGGCTGATATTTTGTGGGAATGTGTAAAACACATGAGCACATGTTTTGCCACAGGTTTCGACTCAAACGACAGCTCTGCGAACGAGCAGTGTGCCAGCGAAGTGAAAAATTTCAAAATTTCACAAAAGTTGTCACTTCTTGCGCGTGCAACGAAGCTATGAATTAAAACTTGTCCAATGTCTTTTTGCATGTTTGACACAGCCGCATGCCAAATATCAGCTCGAGCGGCTGCTCCATTGAAATACTATAGTCGCAAAATTGGCCGCGAATCGGCTCTCCCAAATAGCCATACTTTCGACAAAACTTCCATAAGCAATAACTCGTACTACGAATACCACACAACCACCGGCTATGCACCGCTGCATTGGCCATCTTGAGCTCTACAAATTTTGTCTGAACCATGTTTGTCGAATTCTGACTCTCTCGGCAGAAAATTTTAATTAAAGGTCACCGCAGCTACAAAATCGGCCGATTTCTGATCGCAGTGAGTACTGTGGCGCGGTCGTGTACAAAACCATCGAACTCGTGAAATCGGAAAGGAAGCCCATTATCTTAGCTCTCTTTTGACACAAGAACGTCCTGTCTAGGTGCAGCGCAGCGCGAAACGCAGAAAATTACAGTCAACGGCGTTCGCGCGTGAAGCGGCCGATTTGCAAACGGTTTTTTTGCGTTGGGTAGGCCTAGTAGGTGGGCAACCTGCACGACATATGGGGTCACGCTCCGGGACCCCGTTGGCGGGAAATTCAAAAATTTAAATTTTCAAAGTACTGAAAAGTGGGTTGGGCAAGGTAGAACTCGAAAAAGTTGCATATAATGGTATATACTATCTTTTGATATGTTGTAGCCCTCGATAGTGCGATTCCGAGTCACTCCGTCATGACAGGTACGGTAGCGCGCGGAGCGGGCGGTGGCGTGAATTGCGCGTGTATACGGTAGTGCCGCACTTTAAAATGGGCGCTATATATAGCGAAGTATGCAGCAGTCGTAATCTGTATGAGGATGTTTACAGTGCCTTATACACTTTTGAAACCTCACACGTAAAGACGCGTGAACAGGTAAAGACTTGCGACATGTGTATCACGAAAGAAAGCAGAATTGCAATTAGTTTTCGTTGGCATCACAGAGTTTGTGTTCCATGTAGTCCAGGTGGCGAAGGCAGAGCTGGTCCACCGCCCATGGAGCGTGATCTCGGGCCACGTTGAGTCTAGCGCGAAAGTCCTCCTGAGCAGCCAAGATGCTCTGGTTGAGGCGTTCGTAGCGCCTATTTCTCGGCTTGGGCCTTTGGTTGTTTAGTAGGTGTGCGATTCTGTTCAAAGTCAGATTATGATTCTCCTGCTGGGTCTTCAAGTAGTCGGATAGCGAAGGATGGTCATGGGCGAAGACCTATGTACATTCACATATTGATTCCTAAACTATAGAGTTTGTGTGTTGCAAATCTACATACACATGGCACCACCTTTCCCAAGTCGTTGTGATGACCCTCCGCCATATTCGTCGTTCTGGGCCCGACGACGCCCCACTTGGACCACTTTGCAGGCGGCACAGTGTTCAGCCACTCGAAAACTCCGAAAACTCAGGTCCGAAAACTCCCTCGAAGGCGCCGATTGCAGCCAGTTCGCAGTCTAGCAGGACAGACGTCAGCGTGGGGGACGGCGCCCCGAAGGTTGCGATCATGCGCGACCGAATGTCTCGTAGAGCTATTGTGTAGGCCTCACGGGTGCGGTTCCGCATGAGGATGGTCCCTACTGTTACGTACTCTCCTCTCAGTTCGGTGTGTAGAGTGTATATTTGGCCTTCTTTGGCAAACCCGGTGGGGCACTTCTTGAACGTGCCATCTGCGGCGACAAATTCAGCTTCGTACATTACGCGAAGTTCAACTTCCGTTTGCAGCAGTAGCAGGTCGGGGTTAGCGTGAGTGAGAGTCAGCCAGCGCTCTCCCAGATGGGCCGGAACTCCAAAATGGTCAGGTCGGCCTCTTAGTGTCGTCTGATAGACAGGGTTTATATTCTGCCAGTCTGGAACTGGGGGCGTGCACTTCATTTCGTGGCGGCGACCGCTACGGCGCGTTTGGTGCCGCGCCGGCCAGCTGGCAACCAACTCGTTGTAGTCGAGGTTTTCGTCCCGTGAAATCTGCGGCAGTCGGCTGGTAGCTCTCGTGTACGCTCGTCTAGGAGGCATACCTTCGCGAATCTCCAGGTTGCTTCTTCGCCTGTGTTGCTGAAGGACTGCTTGAGTCGCAGTCATCGGACGGCATGAAGGATCGTGTCCGAGAGTTGGATCGCGCACTATTATGCCATCGTTGACAGTCGTCGTTGCCACGGCATTGTTCTGAGAAGTGCCATTGTCCTTGTTCTGCTTGCAGCGGCGACATTGGTAGCGGTTTCCTTGGAGACGGCGAAAAATGTAAACAATGTTCGGATTTCGCGGCGACCGGAACTCAAGCACAGACTGCCTCAGTTGACCGCTGAGCACAAAATTCGCGCGACCAAAGTTTCCCCAGTGAGCTCTCTGGGGAAGGTGAGCCATTGCACTATTTTGGCAGTTAGTCAAAACAGGACGCTAAACAAGTTTGAAATCAAGAGGATCGGCTACACGTGATTGTATTAAGATAATCTAAGAAGCTATCTAATCAGGAACGCCACTGAACCATCCAGTTTGTGCGTGACGCTAACTGTTTGCCAACTTTGCCAACTGAACCATGATTAAGGTGGCAATCAACACGACTGCCAGTTATCACCAATTCAATTAGACGTTTAGTCAAGCTTTAGACGCCGCGACACATTGCACATCGAATTCAATAGTTTAGAAATGTAACTCTGCCGGTGATGCTCTTGTTTCGCCATCGCCGCTGTGTGGTGGTACCTATATGTACTTGCCCAGTTTGAATTCGCGCGCGCCGTATTGTCCGCTTCGTACCCCCGGGAAATGCTGGCATGACGGAGTGACCGACAGCGGATAGTGCCGAACACTGGGCCGCTGCGGGACCCATTTTGGCGCCAAATTTGAAAAATTCGCGAATTTTGGCTCTTTTCCGACTTGACGGGTTGCTGTGCGAGCTAGGTAGCAGCTAGAGCGGCGAGACCGCTTTTGGTGCTCCTTCCCAGATGTCCTCTATCGAATGAGCCATGAACGAAGAAAATCGGCTGAGACACAAAAAAGTTATCTTGGTGGAACTTTTTTGACTCGGGGGTCGAAAATTGCGATTTTCGCGTTTCGACGTCTGTAGGGCTCGAATGCGTGGCCGAATCGTTCCAAAAGTGGTCTCAAACGATTCTGCGTTTAAATCTGGCCCAGAAAAGTATTTCTGAAAAATTTGCAGAGCTACAGTATCCCTGCCGCGTCGGTTTGAATTAAGGGCGTCGGGCCGACTTTGCCAATATTATACTCGATTTCGGGGTTTTCGGGGGCGTTGATTACGAATTTGGCATCCGTTCAGTGTCTAGATGATGTTCGAACGTACCTACGACGAATTTGTATGCTACCGTACCCCAAGTGCAAAATTTCAGTTCCCCGAGTCCATAGGAAACTAGGGGTGTTGTATGCCGAATCTGGGGTATTTTGGGATGTAGATCACGAATTCAGCATTGCTTTTGCGATTGGGGGTGCCAGGAGGCTACAACAGCAGAGGAGTCACCGTGCGTAGGAGTTCAAATTTGTGGAGTATACTGCGTCCCCCGGACGACTTGCCTGGTTGGATCTATCTGATGTTACTATGGGCACCTGTGAGCAGTGGCTGGGCGCCATGGGTCAATACCATGAGCTGCATAATGCGAATGGGCTTTAGATTTTTGAGTACCTCCTACGGGCTAAAGGCACTAGTTTCTCCTACTGTAGCGTATTAATTCGTAACCAAGAGTGCCTTGATCACTGTAACTACACACCGCGAAACGACGGCAACGACGTCAAGCTTTCAATCGACACACTACCCTTCTTCTAAAACTCAAAATTTTCAGTTTTGTGCTGCTGTGTTGTTCGCTTGTAATGGGCTACTCGTTGGCTGTCATTGCGACGCGACCCCACACCACACAAACAGCGCGACGACAGCGGCAATAGAAAGCGAACAACGCACCAAAAAACAACCAGTGACTCGGCAGAACTTTTCGAGACCTTCGCTCACTTCGCACGAACCTTCATAAATCATTATTTGGTATAGAAACATGCAAATGTTTTCATGAACGGCTTCAAACAGTTCAGAAACGAAAAACCAATGTCAGATTCGTGATCAGCGTCTCCGAAAAGCCGGAATCGAGTACTTACACGGTAGGTGCCCTGGCAAATCGAGCAACCAAAATTTTGAATTCAAATTTCCTGCCAAAATACGCGTCGGACGAAAAAGGTGCTTATAACAAAACCAACGTATCTTTTGATGCTCTATCACGTGAAAGTCCAACTGACACCAAATATCTCAACTGACCCCACTTTGCACCGAAATACCGAAAATTTGTCAAAAAAATCGAAATTTCACCCAAAAATTGTCACCGCCGAAACATGAAATTCAAAACCTATGAAGATACTTGTAAGCCTCACAAACCCTGTTAATATCGTCGGAATCGATCCGCGCAGTCAAAAATGGGAAAGGCACCACTTTTGAATTTGGACTGAAAAATCGATTTTTTCGATTTTCACACAAAATTCGGCCTCTCTGAAAGAAGTGACCTACTACACATTTATAGAGCTCGCCAAGCTCTATCGAATGGTGTTTGTCCCATCTCGATATGAACAGCCTATCAATAGTTACGCCGGCCCGACGTTTTGCCCGGAACTCCGGGAGCCAACTTCGGGCAATATTTCCCAGCCCTGGGCACATCTGACCGGATTCAACAATGCGGTGCGATCATTGGCTATCTGAGATGTGCCAGTTCTCAATAAACTAGAACTTCTACTTTAAAAATATAACACTTACAGCGGGGGCCGCGAACCCTATTTTTGGGTCGAAAAACCGGGTTTTTGCTACCCGGCCCGGGCAGGACCGGACTCAGCCCGGCGGTGCCCCCACCATCGGATAGCCCAATGTCTTTTACATATTCGGCCCAAAGCTCGTCTCGCTACGTTCTACCAGAACACTATTCTAAGCGTCCAAAATTCGTCGGAGGCCGAAAAACCGGGTTTTTGCCAACTTGCCAAAAATCGGGTCCCGGACGGAAGTCGAGACCTTCGATCCACCCTGCGCCTTCCCGAGACCTATCGAATAAAAAAAAATTCGCCCCGATCGGCCATCCCTAGCCCGACTTATGAGCGTTCCAATTTACACAGAATCCGCACGATCACTATAGCACTCCTCCCTTTTGGAGGGGAGGAGTGCCAAAAAGTGGAGGTTGTTCATGTTCAACTCCAGTGCCGCCTACTTCAAACGAGCTAGTACAGGGTGGGTCAAAAAAAAGTGAGACCCCTAACTTTGCGGCTGCCGTTCTCAAGCTTGACTCAATGTATCAAGCGCAAATTTTGGCACAACATACTACATGGTGTTTTCGATCAACAACAAAAATTTGAGGTCATTTGATCCATCCTAGGGAAAATGATGCCACTTTGCGCAAGGTCATGTCGAAAATCGGGTGCAACGACTTTTCAATGGAGGACGTCGAGGAGAACAAGTGATACGTGACACTCCTTGAGTGTCAGATAGGCACTCCGCGTGATTGTTTTAGCAGACGGGGGCACAGAAACCCCAACAAGTGTTGCATTCCCATTAAATTTGTTTGTTCCCAATCGTTTCAGTGTAGAACTAGGGTCTATAGCCCGGGGTGGGCCTAATGCCGATGCCAAATACTTAGAGGTCGATGTGGCGCAAGTGACGTGTTCGAGCAGGCTGTACTGACGACGATGACCGCAGGCTGTACTGACCGCTGGCTGACTGTCACAATGTAGAATGCCAGCGGCGCCCCATTTGTACAGGCGCGCCTTATCTACGCTACACAGCGGGGGCTCCCCCGCTGGGGCGGAGGGCGTCCGTGCTACAGTACCATGCTCCTATAACTCGGTTCGATTACGCGTGCGTAGACGCCTTTCTCAGCGCGTCTTATATGGACGGCGTATTGTAGGCGCTGCAAAACCAATGGCCGACGGTATTTTCGGAATTTCGCGAAATTTTACAGAGCGCGAGTATTCGGCCAAAATCAGGCTAAATACACCGCAAATCGCCAAACAAACGACGGATTCGCGTTCTGCGGCATCAGAAAGCCCAGACACAACTGTCAACACAATTTTGAAAATTCGACCCCGGGACCCAATTTGTGGCCGGCCGGGTGCCGAAATCAGGGTAAAGGCGTCCCAAATCGCAAAACAAACACCGGATTCGTGTTAAGCGTCGTCGAAAACCCCCGAAACAAGTGAAAACTCAATTTCGAAAATTTGACCCGGGGATTCAAAAATTCGGCGCTGCCGGGATACGGTACCTCAAAATGGTCAAAACACTTCGTCGAGACCAACTTTTAACGCGGAACACGATGCAACTGTCAATTTGCTGCTAAAGGCACGCTTTCCGGCCCAAAAATCCATTCAAAGTCGAAAATCCCAATTTTCCGCGCGGGACCCGGGACTTTTGCCACCGCGGATCTCCCGAACGGCGAGACCGATCTCGGCGGTTTTGGTCTCAAATGAAAGGTAATATAAGTGTCCAGGTCAGAAATTAAATTGGCGAGGATCCACCGTCGCAAGCCCGAGTTACGATTTTTTAAAGGTCGGAAAAAATTCAAAATTTTGAATTTGCTACCGTACTCCCGCGTCGGACCATCTAGGGAGCCCGTTCCGGTTTTGCTCTGAAGAGCATCCAATGGGCTACAACGTGTCCAAAAATCACCAAATTCGGTCCACTTTTGCGACAGTTATGGCCTGCATATTTTTTTTATACTCCACAAAAAAGTGTGGAGTATATAGCGATTGTGCGCGAAACGCAGAAAATTACAGTCAACGGCGTTCGCCCGTGAAGCGGCCGATTTCCAAACGGTCTTTTGCGTTGGGTAGGCCTAGTAAGTGGGCAGGGTGCACACCAAACGGGGTCACGCTGCGGGACCCCGTTGGCGGGAAATTCAAACATTTAAATTTTCAAAGTACTGAAAAATGCATTAGGCAAGGTAGAACTCGAAAAAGTTGCATATAATGGTATATACTATCTTTTGATATGTTGTAGTACTCGATAGTGCCGAACACGGAAAAAAAGAATTGGATCGCTGCGGGACCCATTTTGGCGCCAAATTTGAAAAATTCGCGAATTTTGGCCCTGGGACGACTTTGACGGGCTGCTGCGCGAGCTAGGTAGCAGCTAGAGCTGCGAGACCGCTTTTGGTGCTCCTTCCCAGATGTCCTCTATCGAATGAGCCTTGAACGGAGAAAATCGGGCGAAACACAAAAAAGTTATTTTCCCGCAACTTTTCTGACTCCGGGGTCGAAAATTGCTTTTGGCGTTTCGGCGTCTGTAGCGCTCGAATGTGTTGCCGAATCGGTTCAAAAGTGGTTTCAAACGATTCTACGTTGAAATCTGGTCCAGAAAAGTGTTTTTGGCAAATTTGCAGAGCTACAGTAACCCTGCCGCGTCCATTTGAATATTGGGTGTCGGGTGGACTTTCGCGATATTATACTCGATTTCGGGGTTTTCGGGGCAGCTGATTGCGAATTCGGCATCCGTTCAGTGTTTAGATGATGCTTGAACATACCTATGACGAATTTGCACGCTACCGTACCCCAAGTGAAAAATTTCGGTTCCTGGAGTCCATAAGAAGTTAGGGGTGTTGTATGTCGATTCCGGGGTTTTCGGGGGCGCTAATTCCGAATTCGGCATTAGTTTTGCACTCCGATACGTCAGCAGGCCAAAACAGCATAGGAGTCACTATGCGTAGGAGTTCAAATTTGTGGAGTATACTGCGTCCCCCGGACGACTTGCCTGGTTTACTTAGCAAAAATTTGAATTTTTGAATTTTCGCAAAATTCTTCCACCGCCGAAATTTTTTCACCTCCCGAGCACGCTGCGCGTCGTCATAAGCTATCTTTTAAAAAACAAGATTAGTAGACGGGGGCAGAGCCCCTCGGGGCACTCCTCCCCTCTTTCAGAAGAATTTTGTGGGTTGAATCATGCTGCCCATTGATCAGCGAGATATGTCAGCGAGGCTTACTGGCCATTCTGATCGCAAAACTAATAGCAAATTCGGAATTGTGACCCTCCAATACCCCACATTCGACATACAGCACACCTAGCTTCAGCTGAATTTACACAACCAGGTTTTCCACTTGGCATGGTGGCAAGGAAATTCTTCAAAAATTACCCCACACATCTCAAAACGAAAGGAAAACATCAAATTCGTGATCAGCGTCCCCGAAAAGCCGGAATCGAGTACTTACACGGTAGGTGCCCTGGACAAATCGAGCAACCAAAATTTTAAATTCAAATTTCCCGCCAAAATACGCGTCGGACGAAAAAAGTGCTTATAACAAAAACAACGTATCTTTTGATGCTCTATCACGTGAGAGTCCAATTGACACCAAAATGTCTCGACTGACCCCACTTTACACCGAAATACCGAAAATTTGTAGGAAAAATGTGAATTTCACCAAAAAATTGCCCCCGCCGAAACATGAAATTCAAAACCTATGAAGATACTTGTAAGCCTCACAAACCCTGTTAATATCGTCGGAATCGATCCGCGCAGTCAAAAATGGGAAACGCGCCACTTTTGAATTTTGACTGAAAAATCGATTTTTTCGATTTTCACACAAAATTCGGCCTCTCCGAAAGAAGTGACCTACTACACATTTATAGAGCTCGCCGAGCTCTATCGAATGGTGTTTGTTCCATCTCGATATGAACACCCTATCAAAAGTTACGCCGGCCCGAAGTTTTACCCGGAACCCCGGGACCCAACTTTGGGCAATATTTCCAAGCCCGGGGTACATCTGCCCGGATTCAACAATGCGGTGCGGTCATTGACTATCTGAGATGTGCCAGTTCTCAATAAACTAGAACTTCTCCTTTAAAAATAAAACACTTACAGCGGGGGCCGCGAACCCTATTTTTGGGTCGAAAAACCGGGTTTTTGCTACCCGGCCCGGGCAGGACCGGACCCAGCCCGACGGCGCCCCCACCGTCGGATAGCCCAATGTCTTTTACATATTCGGCCCAAAGTTCGTCTCGCTACGTTCTACCAGAACACTATTCTAAGCGTCCAAAGTTCATCGGAGGTTGAAAAACCGGGTTTTTGGCAACTTGCCAAAAATCGGGTCCCGGATGGAAGTCGAGACCTTCGATCCACCCTGCGCCTTCCAGAGACCTATCGAATAAAAAAAAATTCGCCCCGATCGGCCAACTCTAGCCCGACTTATGAGCGTTCCAATTTACACAGAATCCGCACCATCACTCACTCCTCCCTTTTGGAGGGGAGGAGTGCCAAAAATTTGGCTCCCTAAGTGCTTCGTAGCGAGCGCCAGGCCTGTTG
Organism: Linhomoeus sp. GSCO2_2; assembly: GCA_030248115.1. Classification (NCBI taxonomy): domain Eukaryota; kingdom Metazoa; phylum Nematoda; class Chromadorea; order Monhysterida; family Linhomoeidae; genus Linhomoeus; species Linhomoeus sp. GSCO2_2. The sequence goes on from JASAMZ010011190.1 coordinate 24,146, forward strand.
GTGTTAACTGTGGGCTTTACCGCTCCTATAGCACTCCTTCGCTTTTCAAGCGGCGGAGTGCCAAAAACCATCGACGAGGGCCTCGTCCTTCTCCTCGACGTCCTCCATTGAAAAGTCGTTGCACCCGATTTTCGACATGACCTTGCGCAAAGTGACGCCATTTTCCTTAGGATGGATCAAATGGTCCGAAATTTTGACAGTTGATCAAAAACACCATGTAGTATGTTGTGCCAAAATTTGCGCTTGATACATTGAGTCAAGCTTGAGAACGGCAGCCGCAAAGTTAGGGGTCTCACTTTTTTTGTTGGCACTCCGCTTTGCAAAAGCAGGAGTGCTATAGGGGGCGTCGGATTGAACAGAATCATCTTAACAGCTTTTCTCGCGCTACACAAATCGGGTCGCCAAGCGGTTTTTTGCGTTAGATAGGTTGAGTCGACGCGCAGGGTGGACAAGAAACTAGAAAGTTCCGGTGGTGGAACAATTTTGCGAAAATTCGAAAATTCAAATTTTTGCTAAGTAAAAAAAAACATCAGGGCATAACTTGCACAAAAGTGGGCCGATTTTGGTGAGCTTTGGATATGTTGTAGGCCTTTGGAAGTTCTTCAGAGCAAAACCGGAACGGGCTCCCCAGATGGTCCGACGCGGGAGTACGGTAGAAAATTTGAATTTTCAAAATTTTTTCCGGCCTTTAAAAAATCAGAACTCGAGTTTGCGACGGCGGATCGTCGCCAAACTTCTGACCGGCCTAGACATTGGTATGGCCTTTCGATCGAGACCGAAACTGCCGAGATCGCTTTTGTCGTTCGGGAGATCTGCGGTGACAAACGTGCCGGGTCCCGAGCGGAAAATTCTAAATTTCGACTTTGGGTCGAATTTTGGCTTGGAAAGCATGCCTTTAGCGGTAAATTGGTATTCGCAACGTGTTCTACGTCCAAAGTTGGTCTAAACGAAGTGTCTTGACTATTTTGAGGTACCGCATCCCGGCCGCGCCGAATTTTTGAATCCTGGGGTCAAATTTTCGAAATTGAGTTTTCACTTGTTTCGGGGGTTTTCGGCGACGCTGAACACGAATCCGGTGTTTGTTTTGCGATTTGGGACGCCTTTACGCTGATTTCGCAACCCGGCCGGCCAAAAATTCGGTCCCGGGGTCAAAATTTCAAAATTGAGTTGACAGTTGTTTCTGGGCTTTCTGACACCGCAGAACACGAATCCGGCGTTTGTTTTGCGTTTTGCGTTTCATTTAGCCTGCTTTGGGCGTCAGAACACGCCCAAAACATGCCCAAACTTGACCGAACATGTTCAAACACGTCCAAACTTGTTCGAACATTGTCGGCGATACTGAACACGAGCCTGGCGTTTCCGTGAAGGATTATTACCGAGTAGTGAGACGCGAACAGTCTGCTTTGCTTCGAAACAAGCGGAGTGCCACCCTGAAGGTCCCCTTCAGCGTTCAACTAGTTTACCCACCCTGTAGATGTGGCATGGGAGAAGGCGAGAGGAAGAGAGAAAGAAAGCGCCGTTGTGTTTTGACTGTGCTTGTTGCGTGTTTTACTGGTGGCGATTCGATGCGGTAGTCATTTGAATTTTGAAAGTTTTAGCACATCGTAAATTTGCATATGTGATTTGTAAGCGTTTGATTCGCAATTCAAATTTGTCTACAGAAAGGTGCGTGTACATACTCGTGGGAGTTCATGTCGATTCTCTGTTCAGTTGTGTTGTTTGTTAGAGGGAAGAAGAGTCAGTTTTGAATCCTGTTGAGTTGTGAGTGGCGATTTGGGACTTTTCGTTTAGGTTTCTCGGTCTTGTTTCGTTAGGTCTAGAGTTGGGGTTCAGTTCACGTTTGTTTGTGTGAGCTCTGACCATAGGTGCAGGCCACCCGGAGGCCAGGGGGGGGGGGGTTCTAGTTAAGGAAAATTTTCGAGAGGGGGGGGGGGGTCCTGGCACCTAGAAAAGTCAATTTAGAATGGTCAAAAATGTGCTTAAAAACGCCTTATTTTGGGCAAAAACACGCTAATTTGTGCATAAATAGACGAAATATAGCGCCGCAGGCGAAAATTTGGACAGAATAAGACCAAAAACTACGAAAAATACAAGAAAATGTCTGAAATTTCCGGATTTTTTCCGATTTTCGGATGCCAAAGGGGGGGGGGGGGGGGGGTACCAGTGAACCAGTGAAACGTGCACTGATGGCCCAGGGCCAGGAGGGGGGGTTCCCCCCCCCCCCCCCCCCCCCGCCTGCACCTATGGCTCTGACTTCCGAGAAAGAAATATGTCTGCTGAGGACAAGGACAAGGCCAAGGAGCGCACCTTCATCGCCATCAAGCCAGACGGGGTTCAGCGCGGCATCATTGGCGAGGTGATCAAGAAGCCCGAGCAGCGCGGCTATCAGCTGATGGAGGAGGAGGAGGAGAAGAAGGAGGAGGAGAAGGGAGTTGATGAGGAGGAGAAGAAGGGCGAGAAAGGGGAGGAGGAGAAGAAGGAGGAGAAGGGCGGAGAGGGGGGCAAGAAGGGAGGGGAGCAAGAAAATGGAGGGGAACCCACCGGTATGCATTAGGGAGGATTTCTAAGAAATTGCTTGTTTCGCTGTTTTCTCTGTATTAGGAGTGATCACGTTATGCTGTGAGTGCTTTGAGGCAAGTGATGCTTTGAGGCTGCCACTGTGCCGAGTATGGTATGACTCTGCTGCGAGCGCACTGATGTAGGTAGTTGTGCAGTTGGATTTACTGTAGGTTCGTCGCTTTAACGTTTTATTTACCACCGGAACATTAGGCGGATCTATTTCATCCGTTTGTCGGATCTTTGCGATTTCGCGATCCGCCAGGCCGATTCGGCCCAAATTTTGACACGTTTTCGGATTTGGGATGCCGATCACATATCAGACAAGATTAGTAGACGGGGGCAGAGCCCCTCGGGGCACTCCTCCCCTCTTTCAGAAGAATTTTGGAAGTTGGATCATGCTGCCCATTGATTAACGAGACATGTCAGTGAGGCTTAGTGGCCATTCTGATCGCCAAATTAATAGCAAATTCGGAATTGTGACCCTCCAATACCCCACATTTGACATACAACACACCTAGCTTCAGCTGAACTGGCACACACAACCAGGTTTTCCACTTGAGGGCACATATGGTGGCATGCAAATTCTTAAAAAATGGTCCCACACATCTCAAAACGAAAAACCAATGTCAGATTCGTGATCAGCGTCCCCGAAAAGCCGGAATCGAGTACTCACACGGTAGGTGCCCTGGACAAATCAAGCAACCAAAATTTTGAATTCAAATCTCCCGCCAAAATACGCGTCGGACGAAAAAAGTGCTTGTAACAAAAACAACATATCTTTTGATGCTCTATCACGTGAAAGTCCAATTGACACCAAAATGTCTTGACTGACCCCACTTTACACCGAAATACCGAAAATTTATCAAAAAATTAAAATTTTCACCCAGAAAACGACTGCGCCAGGAGCTGTTCTTCTATTCCCGAAAGATATTTACAAGTACTAAAAACTCACTAGCTATCATCGAAATCGACCCGCACAGCAAAGAATGGGAAACGACGAACTTTTGAATTTTGACCCAAAATTCGATTTTTCAAATTTTCACCCAAAATTGGGGCACTACGAAAAAAGTGATCTATTACAAAGTTGTAGCACTCGCCAGGTGCTATCGAATGGTCTTTGTCCCATCGCGATCGGAGCACGCTACCGAAAGTTACGCTTGCCCGAAGTTTTGCCCGGAGACCCGGAACCCAACTTTGGATAATATTTCCCGGCCCGTACGACATCCGACCGGGATTCTGACGACGATTCGGGATGAGGCTATCCGAGTTCTTCAAATCGAGAAAATAAAGGACCATTACATTGTAGAACAAAAAATGCCGAGCGGGAGATCGAACCCTACTTTTGGGTCGAAAAACCCGGTTTTTGCCACCCAGCCCGGGCAGACCCGGACCCAGCCCGACGGCGTCCCTACCATCGGATAGCCCAATGTCTTTCACATATTTGTCCCAAAGCTCGTCTCGCTCCGTTCTACCAGAACACTATTTTAAGCGTCCAAAGTTCGTCGGAGGCCGAAAAACCGGGTTTTTGGCAACTTGCCAAAAATCGGGTCCCGGACGGGAGTCGAGACCTTCGATGCAGGTTTTTCCATCCAGAGACCTATCGAATAAAAAAAAATTCGCCCAGATCGGCCACCTCTAGACCGACTTATGAACGTTTGAATTTACACAGAATCCGCACCATCACTATAGCACTCCTCCCTTTTTGAGTGCCAAAACAAAACAGGAGTGCCAAAAAGAAATTTCAAAAATTCTTTCGCGTTCGTGAGTTAGAGGGCTTCAGACAACTTTGACGTTGCGCTGCAGTCGAACGCGATGTCGTACGCAGTTGGTGTAATTGAATAAAGTATTTGACTTTGTACCCTTTATCTACACACCAAATTTCAGCTCAATTGATTGTAGGTAATCGTTATTTGAAGAAATGGCCAATCTTTCAGCAAAATCAGTTTACAATCAATTGGGCTGAAATTTGGTGTCTAGATAAAGGGCACAAAGTCAAATACTTTATTCAATTACACCAACTTCCTACGACGTCGCGTTCGACTACAGCGCAACGTCGAAGTTGTCCGAAGCCCTCTAACTCACGAACGCGCAAGAATTTTTGAAATTTCTCTTCTGATATGTGATCGGCATCCCAAATCCGAAAACGTGTCAAAATTTGGGCCGAATCGGCCCGGCGGATTGCGAAATCGCAAAGATCCGGCAAACGGATGAAATAGACCCGCCTAATGTTCCGGTGGTAAATATAACGTTAACTCTCTGTGTGTCGGCCGAGTTACCGCAGCTCGATCTCGACCAGAAGAGTCGGCGACGGCAATCATGATGTCTCCGCCAGCCGTCATACAACAGTCACTGTCAACAACAAATTTCCGATTAGGACTTGGTTCGCTTCTTCATCTGCCGATAGGAGTCGATGACCGCCTGCCTGACGTTGTCAGTCACCACAGACGATTTCTTCTTCCTCCTCTTCTTGTTCCTTCGATCTTCTACGGCCGTTGTAGGCTTTCCTTTGGCCAGGTTGCTCTGAATCACCTTGTTCAGATGCAGTGGCGCCCCGTCTTGGCCTGTCCTCTTCCGCTTCGAGAGGTGTTTGAGCGACTTCCCTTGGAAGACTGGCGGCGCGTCAACCCGCTCTCCGAATGGAATCACTTCTGAAATTCACGAGATTGTTTTCTGAAACGAAGCGACACTGTACTATGCAATCGTAAGCTCAACTGACCCCTGGCGTCCAACAGCAACTCTCGTCTGTCGGCGCTGTCTCTGTCCTTCTTTGGCTTGTGTTTCGCTTTGGACTCTGTGTCGCCATGATCGCGTTGGCGATCTGGGCCTTTCGTCTGTCGCCGCTTTTGCCTCCGGCCTTCGTCGGTTGGAGCGTTGCCAGTCAACTCGTATTTTATCTGGGTGATTTTGGCTTATTGGATCGCTGCACGCTAATGGTAGCGTCATTTCAAAATCGAAGCGTGAGCACACCCGCAGCTTCTCCTCGTGGACAAAGGATCTCGTCTCTCGGCTGACCCTCTGCATGAAGTGGTAGTCGGACTCGAAAGGCTCGCGCTGGAAGCCTTCGATGAGGTTGACTGAAGCCAATGGATTGCTCACGTGTGACGCTGTGTTGCGATAAAGGCTACCGACCGTCTTTCTTGAACTTCGGCGGCTGCTCAGCGCTAGGAGCCAGGGCCTTCCGCTTCCTCTTCTCGAATTCTCGAAACCACTTGGTGTTCGACTGATCGGCGTTCCTGTAGGGAGGCGTGGATCAGCTTAGAGATCCAGTGTTTGCTATCGGATTTCACTGTTGCACTCCGACGCACTTCAGCACAGAGGCATCTTTCGCCTTCTGCCGTTTCGCCCACTTCGCGGCCGCAGTTTCTTCGCGGTCGCTGCCGTCGGCCGCGTCATGGCCGTCGTCGTCGTCTCCACGCAAGTAGTGGGTGAGCTGTCGCCTGTTGCTAGGGTGGAAGGGATCGACGGGTTTCAGTTTTCCACGATGCTTCTTTCCAGGAATCTTCCGATGTTTCATGTTGCGGGAAATCCCTTCCCCACGCTTTGGATTCTCTTCTGAAACTCGGATTGGTAGAAATCAGCAGCATCGGAAAGAGCGGATGGAAACCCTAAGGACATGCCACTGTCTTCCCCTGATTGGGAAGCGCGCGTACTGTAGAGCGCACTATATCTATGTGCGACGGGTCGTCATTGCTCGTAGTGTGTCCCTGACTGCTGATTGGAAGAGTGGATTCGCTCTTCTCAATTCCTGAGCCGCAACGCCGGTGTAGTCAGAAGGGTCGCGATGCCGAAGAAGAAGACGGGTCAGCGGAAGAAGGCGGAGAAGCAGAAGGAGCGCCAGAAGGCGATCAAGGCTTCGGGTGCCGTCTCCAACAAGGCGCTGGCAATTCACCCATGCAACTCTTTGATGGTAACGAGGCGTGGCTGGTGACGCTTTATTGTACGATGAATGCAGCAGAGCTGCCCATCGCTGTTGTAGGAATGCGACAGCTGTGGGCGCAGCCAAAAGGCGCGGGCGTTCTGCTACTTCTGCCAGTCGCTGCCGAAGCTGCCCATCTGCGCGGAGTGCTCCAAGACGAAGTGCATGCTCAAGACTGGCGACTGCGTCGTCAAGCATCCCGGTCGATACACCACCGGCCTGCAGATGGTGGTACGGTACCTTGGCTGCCGGCTCTAGCTAGCTCATGTTATATTTCATGTAAAATGCCTAAAGGCAGAAAGGAGAATATGTTCCAAGTATGAAGCATGTAAAAGTAAGAGTATTAAACGATATTCCTCTGGTGTAGCAAATGCGGCGCTTTGCGCCGCCCACCAATTTGTTAAAGAAAGAATAGTACCAGTATTGATTGAAAGAAAGCATTTTCGACTAAAATCATCCACACAAACTGCGCAAAGGTCACAACGACACGCTAGGGTGTGCCGAATATGTTGCCGCGTGTCGTTGTGCCTTTGCGCAGTTTGTGTGGATGATTTTAGTGAATGCTTTCTTTCAATCAATACTGGTACTATTCTTTCTTTAAAATTGGTGGGCGGCGCAGCGCCGCATTTACAGGGAATATGTTTAATATCTTCTTTTACATGCTTCATACTGGAACATATTCTCCTTTCTGCCTTTAGGCATTTTACATGAAATACTCTTACTTTTTGATTGGCGGAGCCAATCAACCCACGTGCGATGTAGGCCACCTTGAGACACGACTGTAGAGACTTTTGTATGAGTTTGACCCATTTGGGTAACGCACCAGACGAGCAGGGCATTTTGGATCACGTATGCAGTTCCTCTGAACGAGCGGAGGCACTTTGAGGCAGACAAAACGAGTAGGACAATTTTGGGACATGTATGCAGGGCCTCCTGAACGAGCGGGGGCCTTTGAGGCAGACAAAAGAGAGGACAATTTTGGGACATGTATGCAGGGCCTCCTGAACGAGCGGGGGCACTTTGAGGCAGTACAAAACGAGTAGGACAATTTTGGGACACGTATGCAGGGCCTCCTGACGAGCGGGGGCACTTTGAGGCAGTACAAAAGAGTAAGACAATTTTGGGACATGTATGCAGGGCCTCCTAGAGCGGGGGCACTTTGAGGCACGTACAAAAGAGTAGGACAATTTTGGGACACGTATGCAGGGCCTCCTGAACGAGCGGGGGCACTTTGAGGCACGACAAAACGTAACAGGACAATTTGGTAACACGTATGCAGGGCCTCCTGAACGAGCGGGGGCACTTTGAGGCACGACAAAACGAGTAGGACAATTTTGGGACACGTATGAGGGCCTCCTAACGAGCGGGGGCACTTTGAGGCACGTTCAAAACGAGTAGGACATTTTTGGGACGCGTATGCAGGGCCTCCTGAACGAGCGGGGGCACTTTGAGGCACGTACAAAACGAGTAGGACAATTTTGGGACACGTATGCATGGCCTCCTGAACGAGCGGGGGCACTTTGAGGCACGTACAAAACGAGTAGGACAATTTTGGGACATGTATGCAGGGCCTCCTCAACGAGCGGGGGCACTTTGAGGCACGTACAAAACGAGTAGGACAATTTTGGGACACGTATGCAGGGCCTCCTGAACGAGCGGGGGGCACTTTGAGGCACGTACAAAACGAGTAGGACAATTTTGGGACACGTATGCAGGGCCTCCTGAACGAGCGGGGGCACTTTGAGGCACGTACAAAACGAGTAGGACAATTTTGGGACACGTATGCAGGGCCTCCTCAACGAGCGGGGGCACTTTGAGGCACGTACAAAACAAGTAGGACAATTTTGGGACACGTATGCAGGGCCTCCTGAACGAGCGGGGGCACTTTGAGGCACGCACAAAACGAGTAGGACAATTTTTGGGACACGTATGCAGGGCCTCCTGAACGAGCGGGGGCACTCTGAGGCACGTGCAAAACGAGTAGGACAATTTTGGGACACGTATGCAGGGCCTCCTGAACGAGCGGGGGCACTTTGAGGCACGCACAAAACGAGTAGGACAATTTTGGGACACGTATGCAGGGCCTCCTGAACGAGCGGGGGCACTCTGAGGCACGTGCAAAACGAGTAGGACAATTCTGGGACACGTATGCAGGACCTCCTGAACGAGCGGGGGCACTCTGGGGCTTGTACTGTAGAGCGCGCAACCACGGTTGGGAAGAATAGCAGGCGACTCGACGAGATCCTCATTGATGGACGTTAGAGCGTGACGTGAAGGAGAAGAAGAAGAAGACGGAGAAGAATTCACCCCCCGCCGTTGGGACAAGAAACGCGCCACGATCATTTTTTCGCCTGTAACTTTCGCTACACTTAACCGATTTTCACCAAATTTGGAATTTAATCTGTCTATGACAATGTCCTTTAGTGTACCAAATTTCATTCAATTCCGTTTAGTACAGCCCGAGAAACAAACATCGTGATGATGGGAAAAGGCGCGCGCGGCCGAGATGGAACATATTATGGTTTGGCGCTGCCGCGCCAACCATGATGACCAGTGAAACCTACGGTTTGAGGGCGCCGTCTGCGACTTCTGCGAGGCGTTCATCTGCCATGGCCGCAAGTGCCTCTCTTCCCACGCCTGCTCCTGTCCTCTGCGCGACGCCGAGTGCATCGAGTGCGAGCGAGGCGTCTGGGACCATGGTCAGGCAGTGGTTGTGCACAGTGGTGTCGTATTAGCGATCGTATAATCTCTCTACTCGTAATCGTACTGCGACCTTCGCAGGCGGTCGCGTCTTCTGCTGCTCCTTCTGCCGCAACTTCCTCTGCGAGGACGACCAGTTCGAGCACCAGGCCAGTTGCCAGGTTCTCGAGAACGAGACTTATAAATGTGAGTGGGATTCTTGTGGCTCGGTTCGAGAATGAGTAACCTGTAGTCGTGGGTAGCTTCTCCATGGTGCCTTGTATTACCCACCGCAGGCCAGTCGTGCAACCGCCTTGGCCAGTACTCTTGTCTGCGCTGCAAGACCTGCTACTGCGAAGACCACGTGCGGCGCAAGGGCTTCAAAGTGGAATTGAAGAAGAACCAGAAGCCGCCCTGTCCCAAGTGCTCCTACGAGACGGCCGAGACCAAGGACCTCAGCATGTCCAGTGAGTGTTGCGCTTCCTGGCGCGTTCGGAGTTGATTCACTCGAGTAGTATTCATGGCTTGGCACTTCCAGTTCGTCGTCACGAGTACGGTCGCCAAGGCCATCAAGACGACGACGACGACAGCGACGGCGGCGGGGCGGGCTACGGCGGCTACTACGGTGGCTTCAGTTTCGGAGGGGGAGGAAGCGGCAGTAGATTTGACGACGTCGAAGAAGACGAAGAGGACGATGACGACGACGACGAGGATGAAGAAGACGAGACTGGTGATGATGAACAGGACGACGGCGAAGGGAGTGAAGGAGGGGCAGATTTGGTCGACGATATGAAAGCTCTCTCCTCCAAGTGAAGAAGAAGAGCTATATGATATCTGTTGGAGGTTTGGTTTCGGTGAATGGTGAAGTTGGTTGAGACGAAATTCTGTGATTTCCCTGCGACACTAATGAGTTGGTGTCTGCTTTATATTATGTTTGGACGACACGCGCTCTTTACGTTCGAATTGGAAGAACTGCACATCTCGTGTCGGGCAATGCGCGCGGCCCTGCGCGTGTTGCGTGGTTGCTCTAGCGTGTTGGTGCGCAAGCCACTTTTAGTGTTTGTCAGCGACAGGCCAGTCCGAGGCCTTACTACAGTCCTACGTTCTTGAGACTTGAGGCCGTCAGTCGTCGCGTTTTCGCGAACTTTCGTATGGGCACTAGCGCATTGCGGCGCTCACGCGGTCGCAGCCAGGATGTCGTCTAAGCACCGCCTTGACGTGGGCGAATCTCGCAAGAGGAAAAGTTCCCCTACGAATGACAAAGATGTCAAGTGAGTGACTGTGCAGAAACCTTTGACCTGTGTCGACGATGAATCGCTGGATCTTTTTGAGCGCCTACCTCCACATTTCCATTGTTCTCTCGTCCGTGCCAGGTCCAAGGATCCTCGGAGGGACATCGGTCGAACGAGCGAGGCCGACTTGAAGGAGATCGCGTCCAGCATGCCGCCCAGAATGCCCGTTGTGAGTTCCGCCGCGCCGCCGCCGAGCGTTCGCTTGAGCGCGTGGTCTGTGCCACATGGCTCAATCTCCATCGTGTTGCAGACGACGCTGAACCCCTACACGGGCCTGCCGTTCACGCCGCGCTACTGGGAGCTGTGGAAGAAGCGCACCCAGCTGCCCGTCTGGGAGTACCGCGAGAAGTTCATGGAGCAGATTCACAAGCAGCAGGTGGGCGGGCACATTGCACTAAAGTCTGTCCAAAAAAAACTGAGACTGGAGGTTTTTTGCGGATTTCTGTGTTTGAGTAGGCCGTACCGGACCAGGTTTGGTACCAATCGATAGGTCTCGACGAGCTCTATTGGGTCATGCGTATTTCGACTTAATCACGCAACACGCGCGGAAACGGGACGCACCAGTAAAAAATCGACTTTTTTTCCTGACTACAGATTTTTTTCGTTCCACCTGCATTTTGTAGAACAATATGTCCCTACTAAACCCTGTAAGTATGAAAGTCCAGAAATCAGCCGTTCAAAAGTGATAGCGATTCTCCCAACCCCTATTTTTTCGATTTACTAACATTTTTTCGGAAGGCCACGAAAATAGGGGACATTTGGCGATTATTCACGGCTCCTAAGGCCGATCTGGCTGAAATTTATAGGGTGTGTGGGGAACCCATGGAAGCAACTTTTGGCCAAGTGACGCCCGCTTCGCTTGCTGGAATCGCCTGCGGCGCTTGTTTTTCGGCGAAAATCGACAAATTTTATATTTGATTGAGATTGACTTGAGACTCTACAGCTTTGGGAGCCTTGCTTAGGTGCGCTGCGTAGACATTAAGTGGGCCCACATACCTGCCAAGTTTGGCCTCGCCGCGCCTTAAGAACAATAAATTATGAGGAAAAAACTTTGCGACATTCCGATCGCGTGATCAGTTTTTGGCGTCCCAATGTTTACAGGCCCATTGCTCGAGAACGGTAGGAGGCATGCAGTTGGCTTATGCACCGTTGGATTCGCCGTTCGATTCTCTACTTTGGTGCTGTACTTTTGGTCGTTCGTAGGATTTTGCTGGAAAACGCCTTGCGCTCCTGTGATTTGGGGCTACAGAAGTTACCGGCAACCTTGACATTACGCTGTAGTCAAACGTGACGTTGTTCGAAGATAGTGTAGTAGAATAAAGTATTTGTCTTTGTGCCCTCTGTCTCTCCACCAAATTTCAGCTGAATCGGTTGCAAACTGTTTTCTACAAATTGATGTACAATATTTCGCTGTCTCGTCAAAAATAGTTTGCAACCGATTCAGCTGAAATTTGGTGGAGAGACAGAGGGCACAAAGACAAATACTTTATTCTACTACACCATCTTCGAACAACGTCACGTTTGACTGCAGCGTAATGTCAAGGTTGCCGGTAACTTCTGTAGCCCCAAATCACAGGAGCGCAAGACGTTTTCCAGCAAAATCCTACGAACGACCAAAAGTACAGCACCAAAGTAGAGAATCGAACGGCGAATCCAACGGTGCATAAGCCAACTGCATGCCTCCTACCGTTCTCGAGCAATGGGCCTGTAAACATTGGGACGCCAAAAACTGATCACGCGATCGGAATGTCTCAAAGTTTTTTCCTCATAATTTATTGTTCTTAAGGCGCGGCGAGGCCAAACTTGGCAGGTATGTGGGCCCACTTAATGTCTACGCAGCGCACCTAAGCAAGGCTCCCAAAGCTGTAGAGTCTCAAGTCAATCTCAATCAAATATAAAATTTGTCGATTTTCGCCGAAAAACAAGCGCCGCAGGCGATTCCAGCAAGCGAAGCGGGCGTCACTTGGCCAAAAGTTGCTTCCATGGGTTCCCCACACACCCTATAAATTTCAGCCAGATCGGCCTTAGGAGCCGTGAATAATCGCCAAATGTCCCCTAATTTCGTGGCCTTCCGAAAAAATGTTAGTAAATCGAAAAAATAGGGGTTGGGAGAATCGCTATCACTTTTGAACGGCTGATTTCTGGACTTTCATACTTACAGGGTTTAGTAGGGACATATTGTTCTACAAAATGCAGGTGGAACGAAAAAAATCTGTAGTCAGGAAAAAAAGTCGATTTTTTACTGTGGCGTCCCGTTTCCGCGCGTGTTGCGTGATTAAGTCGAAATACGCATGACCCAATAGAGCTCGTCGAGACCTATCGATTGGTACCAAACCTGGTCCGCTACGTTCTACTCAAACACAGAAATCCGCAAAAAACCTCCAGTCTCAGTTTTTTTTGGACAGACTTTAGACTCGGCGCGACTTGACAAAAGTCTCGTCCACAAACTACGCAAACTCATCGAGGCCTGCCCCTTCGCAGGTGATCACTCTGGTGGGCGAGACGGGCTCCGGGAAGACGACGCAGATTCCCCAGTGGTGTCTCGAGTACGTGAGGGCGCGCGTGCTGCCCGGCCAGAAGAGGGGCGTCGCCTGCACTCAGGTTTCCTGTTCTTCGCGGTCGCTTCTCTACTTCATCTCCATGGACGCGATTTGGGGCGGGGGCGGAGCTAGCCGAGGCCCACAGAACCAAGATTCTGGTTAACCACCCCTCCCCTAGCCCGACAAAATGGGGCAAGATTCAGAAATTTTTGGAGAATCAGCCAAAAATTTGCGGCGCGATTTTTGAACGTTTTGGCATCATATTCTTGCATTTTGGGTCAAAATTGAGTGAAACGAAGTGTTGCTACTCTTTTTTTGGGTATTTTTCGGAACCCTCCAAGATGCCAAGAACTCGATTCCTTGTGCCAACGGAAGAGGGCTCGAGATATTAAGCCCCTCCCCATCGAATAACCCCCCCCCCCTTTCAAATAGTACCCCCCCCCCCTCCCCAGATGGAATTTTTGAAAACAAGGCCCCCGAGGGCTTATTGGAGTGTTGATTACGGTGTGTTCCCTTTCCACATGCGCCCAACGCACGCTCGTTGCAGCCTCGTCGCGTGGCGGCGATGTCGGTGGCCGCTCGCGTGGCAGAGGAGATGGACGTGCAGCTGGGAGGGGAAGTGGGCTACTCCATTCGATTCGAGGACATGTGCACCGACAGGACCGTTCTCAAGTGCGCTTCTTGCTTGATCGGAGGGCGGCGTCCGCTTCGTTGAGTAGAGATATAGGCTCTGAGGCGCGCTAGGCGCGAATATCGACTGCGCTGCTGGGATTTGGCACTTGTTTCCCTGTTCAATGTTGAGCAATAGAACGCCAGTTCACAATTTTTGCCAGAATTCTGCGCAGTTCTGGCCACATCTTCTCTGCATTACTCGCAGGTACCTAACCGACGGCATGTTGCTTCGCGAGGCCATGGGCACCCCACTGCTGGACAGCTACGGGGTGGTGATTCTGGACGAGGCTCACGAGAGGACTCTGTCCACCGACATCCTCATGGGTCTCATCAAGGTGTGGGAAGCGACATACTGTAAAGAATACATTAATAGGCCACATCCACTAGGTTAAGATCCCCTCCTAGAGGGAGGTTACCGCACTACCACTGGAATTACTTTGTCTCCCCCTCAGATAGTGCCTCCTTCATAGAGGGAGTTATCGTCCCGCCTTCGAATAATCGCCCCCTCTAGCGTGAGCGCCCAGGCGCTTACTAGATAGGTAGCTGCCCGTGTCACTTACGAGTATCACGGTTGCCCACTCGCGTCGCAGGAGGTGATCAAGCAGCGTCCGGACCTGAAGATCGTGGTGATGAGCGCCACCCTGGACGCGGGCAAGTTCCAGCAGTACTTCAACCAGTGCCCCCTGATGTCGGTGCCGGGGCGCACCTACCCCGTCGAGATCTTCTACACGCCGGAGCCGGAGCGCGACTACCTGGAGGCGGCCATACGCACCGTCGTCCAAATACACATCTGCGAGGAGGTGGAAGGGGACCTGCTGCTCTTCCTCACGGGACAGGAGGTGGATACGGTAGCGACACAGTGTGCGCGAAGATAAAAGCGACCGTCTGACTTCGCGACTCCACATATCGATCCGAGTTTGGACAAGACGGACTACGGGGTGCTTTCGATAGAATTCCAAAATTTCGGGTCATTTACACGCCAGAGGGGTTTTTTGGCATCGTTTTGCGCGGCGCCGCGTTGAAAATCGGGTGCAATACTTTTCACTGCTGGGGCGTCCACCAATGAAAAGACGTTGCGCAAAACGATGCCATTCACTCTCTGGTGCATGAAATGGTCCGAAATCTTGGGAGTTTGTGAGAAACACCCTGTAATGTGCCCTATCCAAAGTTTGGCACGATAAGCGGAGGCAAGCTCGAGAACGGTGGCCGCGAAGTGGTCGGAGCTCGGAGCTAACGTATTACATGTCTTGAAGCGCTTGAACCCAGGAGATCGAGGAGGCGTGCAAGCGCATCAAGCGCGAGATCGACAACTTGGGACCGGAAGTTGGCGAGCTCAAGACCATTCCCCTCTACTCGACGCTGCCGCCCAATCTGCAGCAGAGGATCTTCGAGCCCCGGCCGCCCAAGAAGGTGCGCGCACTTGAGAGCTTCCTGTCAGTACATATCGATTGAAATAATAACCTCTTGGCTCACTTATTTGAGAATCTACGGTATAATTCGTCGCTCTAATCGATGCAATCCACTCTGCAGGCGAACGGGGCCATCGGCCGGAAGGTGGTCGTCTCCACCAACATCGCCGAGACTTCGCTGACGATCGACGGCGTCGTCTTCGTCATCGACCCCGGCTTCGCCAAGCAGAAGGTGCGCAGCTTCCCTTGCGCTTCTGTTTCACTCGACGCCACATCTCAACTTCCCTTCCACAGGTGTACAACCCCAGGATCCGGGTGGAGAGCCTTCTGGTCTGCCCCGTCAGCAAGGCGTCGGCCATGCAGCGCGCAGGCAGGGCCGGCAGAACGAGGCCCGGCAAGTGCTTTCGACTCTACACGGAGAAGGTGCGCGAAGGCGCAGAGTAGCGACGTACCGTAATACTCTGATAAGCCTTGTCCCTCCAATAAGCGCCACTCCTAGAGAGAGGTTTAAGAAATGGTGCCCCCCACTTCCAATAAACGCCCACTCTTCTTTTGGGGTGGGGGGGGGAGAGGTAAGGGTAACGGTCTGTGACGATTCTTAGCACATGATAGGGCTATCTATAGCAGTGCAACGACCAACTGTATGTTAGTTTAGTAGACTTTAGTCAAAAGCAGAGCAGTTGCGACTAAAATCCATGCACATACACACAAAAATGGGACGGAAAGTGAGACCTTTTTGGCAAATTTTGGCACTTTTGAGGGGTCGAATAAATAAAGCGCCCCCTCTGCAAGTATGTTGATAAGATAAGCGCCCAGGGCGGTAATTACAAGAAATACGTACCCTCTAAATGGTTCCTGTGGCAGTACCGCTAGTCACCATTCTGCCAGGCCTACAAGAACGAGATGCAGGACCAGACCTACCCGGAAATCCTGCGCTCCAATCTGTCCAACGTCGTGCTGACACTGAAGAAGCTGGGCATCGACGATTTGGTCCACTTCGACTTCATGGATCCCCCAGGTGGGTGCTTCAGAAGCTTCAGAGGTCCAAATCTGCAAGGGGCCAGTTTTGGCTGCAGTTGGATTCATTTTACCTACACCGTCTCAATTTGAGAAGTAACCACTTTGTGTGTGTGCGTGCGTGCAGCGCCCGAGACGCTGATGCGCGCCCTGGAGATGCTGAACTACCTGGCGGCGCTGAACGACGACGGCGAGCTGACGCAGCTGGGCTCCCTGATGGCCGAGTTCCCGCTGGACCCGCAGCAGGCCAAGATGCTGATCTCCAGCTGCGAACTCAACTGCTCCAACGAGATCCTCTCCATCACGGCCATGTTGTCAGGTAGTAGTACTCTGTAGAGTAGGGCGCTTGCCGCGCGCGCTCGCGCCGTGGAAGCTTGCGCATTGTGGAGAACCTTGGCTCGCAGCGAATAGAGGAATGAGAGCAGGCGCGTGCACGCGGGAGGGAACGGCGACGGCGCCCTGCGGCGACGAGACGAGCAACTCGCTCTTCTCGCTCCTCGCCGTGGGGTCGCACGCGCGCGCGCAGCGGTCGCCGTTCCCTTGCAGGAGGAGGTCGTAAGGAAGCGGCAGCAGCTCTGTGACGTCGTGCGTGACTGAAAGCAGCAGTCCCCCCTGGGAAGGCAGAGCAACTGGTGTGGGCCCGTGCGCCCGCGTCTTGTTCCAGTGCCCCAGTGCTTCGTCCGTCCCACGGAGGCGAAGAAGGCGGCCGACGAGGCGAAGATGCGCTTCGCCCACATCGACGGCGACCACCTCTCCCTTCTCAACGTCTACCACGCCTTCAAGCAGAGTGAGTAGTGCAGTCTGTTGCGGAGAGGAGGCGCACGAGAATACGCCTGCGGGTGCGTCTGTCCGAATCCGAGGGCTGCCATAGTTGGCTGCGCCGACAATTACAGTAGCCGGTTTTGTTTCAATCGCCGCCGTTTGCTCTACGTACAGACCACGAGGACGTGCAGTGGTGCTACGACAACTTCATCAACTACCGCTCGCTGAAGAACGCCGACAACGTCCGTCTACAGCTGGCCCGCATCATGGACAAGTTCAACCTCAAGAGAGCCAGTGAGCGAACCTTTACGAGTTGTCAGATGATTCCATAATGTGCAGGGAACTGTTGCATTACCGCCACTACCACAATGTCAATTGCTTCCTTCGCAGGCACGGACTTCACCAGTCGCGAGTACTACGTGAACATTCGTCGGGCGATGGTGGCCGGCTTCTTCATGCAGATCGCCCACCTGGAGCGCAGCGGCAACTACATGACCATCAAGGACAACCAACTCGTCACCCTGCACCCCAGCACCGTCAGTCTTTTCTATTTCAGTGCTCTATTATCCCTCCCTCTCTCCCCCTCCCTCCCTCCCTCCCTCAGCTGCCATTCTGTACACGACTTTAGGTGCTCGACCACAAGCCCGAGTGGGCCCTCTACAATGAGTTCGTGCTGACCACTAAGAACTACATCCGCTGCGTCACCGACGTCAAACCCGAGTGGTAGGGGAAGGGGATTTCACTCCTTTACACAAGAGTTCAGCTATTGAACGTTTGTCGCAGGCTGGTGTCGATGGCGCCCCAGTACTACGACATGTCGAACTTCCCAGACGGGGAGTCGAAGCGCCAACTGATGCAGGTCATCAACAAGCTGCAGCGACAGGCCGAGAGAAGCGTCTGAAGAAGAAGAGGAGGAAGGCGATCGTGTCGTTTGTGGAACTGTGAATGTGTACGTTGTTGGTCGTCGCGACTTCTCGCGTTGGTAATCGTCGCTTCTTTCGGTTCCCTTGCATGCGCCGTCGTCGTCCAACTGACCGTGTGGACGCCCTGACTTGCGTCCGTCTTTTACTGTCCCATATTGCGATCGGGTTCAGTGAATAAAGCCCTTTCCGCAAGTGAATGATAGCGCATAACAACACTACAAAGGTGCCTTCTGGCTCATGATTTCTGTTGCATTTGCGAACGCACTTTTGACGCACTGACGCACGCAGCTCCGATCAGCCGTAATATGGCTTCCGACCTGGGCTTTGGCAGAGGGAGACAGAGACGGGGCGCCGGCCCATCTGGGGCGCCTAGGAAAGTACGCCGTTGTTGATTATCACTGAGAGGTGGTGTATACCAGAGTATACTGTAGCTTCACACATGTGCCTCGCAGTTGGAGAGGCGTGGAGAACGAGCCGCCAAAATCGTCGCAGAAGAGAGCGCCGCCAGCCGGCAGCAGCAGAGGCCCATTATTCTGGCGAAACCCAGCAGACAGCAGGTGTCGGCCGATTGAAGAAGAATGGGCAATGGTTAGTCGGTGCTGTATACATCTTCGCAGGTGGCGGACGAGTCGCGGGAGGAGGAATGGCCGGCCATCGGCGCTGCCTCTTCGGCGCCGCGCCTCGCTTCTCCCGGCCTTCGGTCGCAGCAACAGCAACAGCAGCCGTCCTCCTCCTCCCAGAGGTCGGAGGAGCCTTCGCAGCAGCCGCCGTTGCGCTCTTCCCAGCCCCATGCGAAGTCACAGAGCAGCAGCGCCCAGTCAAGATCCATGTCGCCGAAAACGGCTGCTGCCCCGGCCGCTGAAGGTCCGTGAGTCGCTGGACGACGCCTGCGGGGAATCTTCTAATGCGCGAAGACGGTCGAGAAGCGCTCGCCAATTCGGCACGCTCAATATTCGCGACCATAGAAGTCAAGCAACTACTTTATATGCACTCTACCACTCGATTTCCAGGCGTCGTTCCCAAGCGACTGGCCCGAGTCGCTCCAGCAGTCGCCGGCGGCGGCGACTTCAAGAGGATGCCGGCGGAGATGAAGCTCATCACCGAGATCCTCGAGTGGGCCGACCTGCCCATCGAAGTCAGTGTGTGTGTGTCTTGCCGTGTGACAAGCACACACAACCACTAGTACTACTACAGTAATCCCCTTCCCATGCAGTACTTCTCGGAGAGCAACGCGCAGTTCGTGGTGATCGGGGCCGTAGGGCCTCAGGGCACGGGCAAGTCCACCCTACTCAGCATGCTGGGCGGCAACGACCCCTTCGACATGTACAGGTACACTGCTCGCTTCTCGCTCGTTATGTATGTACCGTGAATATGCCAACAAGCCTCCTTCCCATCACGCCTTCTTAGGATAAGTTGTGGAGGAGGGGGGGGGGGGCTTATTGGAGAATTTACAGTAGGAAGACAGCTAGAGCTCGGTATCGTCACGGATTCAGACAGTACTACTTTCGGCCCTCTTCCCGAGAAGCCGTGGAGACGAGCAAGCATCAGACGGCCGGCCTGCAGGTCTACATCACGAGGACGCGCGTCATCCTCCTAGACTGCCAGGTGACGCGCACAAATAGTGTCTGTCCATATCCCTTCTGTGAGACAATGCATTCCTCTCTTGTGCCCTCAGGCGATTTGTTCCCCGTCGCTGGTGGACGAGGCGATTCGGATGACGAAGCGCTACAGCTACGACTTCAAGACCGTCGAGAACTTCATCGAGGTCGAGGTGCGCAGCGCCTACACTCCACTACCCAACCCTGTAGCGCTGTCGGTACTACCGTAAATCCTCGAATAAGCCCCCCCCCCCACTAGAGGAAAATTTAAAAATAGCTCCCCGATATAATGAGACTATTACGGTCTTCTCACTATCATCGCAGAGCCTGCACCTGCTGGCCTTCCTGCTGCAAGTGTGTCACACGGTGCTGGTCTGCAACGACTGGTGGGTGGACCTCTCCCTCTGTCGACAGCTGCGCGCAGCCGAGATGCTCAAGCCCTCCATCGGACACGTTCTCCAGGATCCCACTGGACACCTGGACAGAATCGCCAACTTAGGTACTGTGCCTGAACTGCGAAGCGCTGACGCGTGCTGGAATTGCGACGAGAACTTTCGTTACGGCAGAGCGTTGAATTGCACCCGATATTCGCGCTGATAGGGAACTGAGTTGGCTATTGGCATTGATATACTGCATCGACATCCGTTTCGATTGCCATACTGTTTTGAAGACAATTCCTTCCAGCCTTCGTCCACCAGCGAGGCAAGTTCGACGACTTCCAGCCCTCGACGATTGGGAACCGCTGCGCCGTTCTCTCAGCCATCTTCAAGGACTCCAGCGCCCAAATCAGTGGTTGGAAGCGACGCTTTGGAAGTCTGCTAGCTACATGCACTGTGGAACTTCCGTTTGCGTCCTCAGGCGGCCTGTCCCTCTCTCGTGGCTCCGTGCAGAAGTACCGCGGCGAGGCGCTTCCCGAGTCGACTCGGGGCGTCAACTACTTCGTGCTCTCGGACATGAAGTTGCGCGGACAGAAGGACGACGGTGGGACGGCTGACGCCAACACAACTGAGCGCAGAAATCGACGTGCGCTGCTCTTTCGCAGGATCAGAGCCTAGACAAGTGGCCACTGCATCGACTTGCGACGCTACGTCAGTCCCCGACTACGAAGTGCTGATAGGGGACTTCTGCCGCCTGGTGCGCTCCCTGGAACGGCCGCCATTCGTTGTGCCCGGGGCGCGCTTCACCGAGCGACACTGGCGAGTGGCGAGTGTTGGACGAGCAAATTTGCAGCGCCAATAGTCGCGCACACTTTGCAGGTACCAATACGCGCAGCGCACCTGGGAGGCTGTGAGAAGGTCAAATCTGATCAACGAGTATGGAAGGGCCCTCACTTGACTCGCGGCATGGGTTAGAAACGCTGCCTGCATTTGGAGAAAGAATGGCTTGCTACTACCATCTCCTCCTTCGAAGGCATGCGGAATTCGCCAGCAAACGCGAAGCAGCCTTGCATTGGAAGAACGGGTTTATAGTCTCTTCAAAAGCAAAGAAGTGCACAATACATCGGCTAACCAGATTGAACCCACAACTGTAGACAAGCGGGAAATCTCCGTCTCGCTCGTGAGCAACCGGCGGCGCCGCCCTCTATACAGCCAGGCTAAAGCTACCTAGCCTCCGCAACAAAAGCTCAACCTAATACTACAAGAAAGCGCAAGTCGAGTTCCGACTGGGTAGCATAATTTCTCCAGCGCATATTAGACTAGGCACCTCCATTCACAGCTGTGGCTGATGCAGGGCGACGTGCCCCGTGAGACAGCCGGTGGCCAGCAGGTGCTCGTGCGTGGGCGAGAACTTGGTGGCCAGCACGATGTCCGAGTGCGACTTCAGAATGGTCGTCACCTGCAATGGGCTTGCTTGCTCGCTTGCTTGGCGCTTCTACTCGAGAAGCGCGCGCGTCAGAGTCGGCGAGCGGAATCCGACGATTGGGCGCCGCCAGTTGGGCGGCGGGGACGGTTGGGCGCCCGCCCAGCCCAACTGTCCTCGGCGCCCAAACTGCGGCGGACAACTGTACGCGCTGCGCGAGCTCCGCGCGGTGCGCCGCGCGCACGAGTTGGCACACGTTCTCTAATGAAGCGAACCTCATGCATTTCCACGGGTATTCTGGCGCCCCTGCTCGTGTAGGCGGGCTCGAGGTCGCAGAGTTCCCTGCAGCGCTGGTCGAAGGCCAGCAGACGGACGCCGAAGGCGAAGGGACTGGCCAGTAGGCGGCCGTCCGTCGACCAGTTCAACTCCTTGATGAAGCCGCGACCCACGCGCGGCTCCTCGCGATAGTGGGTCAGGCGCTTGTAGCAGCGCGGCAGCTGGCTTCCATCATGACTCGAAGTGGAAGAAGCAGAAGGCGCGTCGCGACTGGTAGAGCTGGGGGAGCGCCCCAGGAAACTGCTGATGCTGTGCGGAGAGGAGTGGTGCGGCCCTCCCAGGATCACGATGGTTCGCTGGGCGCGCCCGTTCCAACCCTAGACCAATGGACCTTCGTTGGTGTTTCAAAGTGCCTTCGCGGTCGTACTCCACCCACCGGCCGAAAGAGTACTGTAGCCGTTCCGTTGTTATCCGGCAGGTGGCGCCGAAAGGCGAACTGTCGGCTGCCACTTCCGCTGCCCGACAGGGACAGATGAACGATCGGGTTCTCCTCCGCCGCTTGGGGAGAAGCGCCGCTCGGAGGAGCGCCATCCCCTTCCTCCTCCTGCTCGTCCACTTGCTGTGGCTGAAGGATGTTCGTGGAGCTTCCTCTGGGAACATGCAGGGTGTTAGTAGAGTACACACTCGGCAGCCACCTGAAGTCTCGACGGCCCAGCGGCTGGGGCGTTGTCGGCGTGCCTGCCCGCGTAGTGGCGCACTCTGGCCTTCAAAGCAAAGCAATCCCAATAGTAGAAGTTCACACGCACGAATGGCAATCGATCGAGCGGCTGACCGACCAGCCGATGCTGTCGATGGAAGCGCAGCATCCGACTGCGCACCAACTCCCGCACGTCGTCCTCCTCGTCGTCGTCGTTGTCATCGTCGTCGTCGTCGTCGCTGTCCACTCCGGCCAATTGCGCGCGCTGAAACGCGATGCAGGCAGTAGACACCGTGCTTCGGTTCCTACAGCGCGTGAGCATCGATGTGAACGATGTGTTTAAAGTTATAGCTCTCTCCATTCTACCTCGCCCTCGCTGTTGCTAGCGAAGAGTGGGTAGCGCTCTGCCAGGGAGCTGGAGGGCTCGTTGAGTCGGCGCTCTTCCCTCGCGTCGGAGAAGAAGCTGATGGGATCGTCCACGTGGATGCCCGGCTTCTTCTCGCCGCCGTCGTCGTCGTCGGATTTGTTGTTGTTGGGAATCCTAAGTTGGCCGGACTCCACCAGCTCCTCGTAGGGCGGCGTCTGGATGTCGTGAATGCAGGTCCACTGAAATGATCGCGTGTAAAATAGCGACAGCTACACCAAAGTGGGAGATAGGAAGCACGGTGGTTAGGCGCGTATTTCACCTTCAACTGGAACTAAGGCGTCAGACGCCGAGCCAATAGGGCCAGGGTAGATATGGTAGGTCTACATTGGGGCTGCACCTGATGACCGGTCATCCTCCAGCGCCAATACATGTAGGTACAGTACGCTGTCTTTTGGGTACACCCATAGTTCGTCGCATGAGATTCCCTTTGCACCACAAGGAGGCCACAAAATCAAGCATGTACGTACAGCTGGAAGATATTGGGTGCCGTCCAATGTAGCCCACCATATTATCCACCCCTTACTTGTTTCGTCCAAAAGCGCAGTCGATGTTCGCGCGTCCTCTAATGATTCCGGAACCAGTCAATACGCCTTTTGCACTACCGTATCTATCCCACCTCGGATCTCTCGTCGGAGTTGTTGCTCCGGGTGGCAATGGCCCATCCCATGGGGTGTGGGGCGATGCAGTTGACGGAGTCTGGATCGGAGTCCTCTGGAAAATCCGTGATCATCTCGACTCGGTTGCGCCCGGCCGTGAAGCGCCTCAGCTGCTCCGCCGCAAAGAGGTTGGGGAAGAGCCCCTCCGTCTGCTGGGCGATCCAGAAGCCGTTGGCTCGGAAGCCCTGCGGTCGGAGCGACTTTGGCCATTGGATGCGACCCTTCACGCGCTTCACAGGCGGCATCCAAACGGGCGCTTTGAAGAGACGTTACCCCCTCCTAACCACGGCCAACAAGAATAAATTTTTCGTTACCCCCATCCCCCTGGCCGAGATTCAAACTACCCTCCCCCCCCAACCAAGAAATTTCCCAAAATCGACCTATGTATAATACGCAATCAACTTCGTCTGCGGCGCTATTTTGGGTCATCTCCGTACAAACTGCTACAAAATTTTGGAAATTTCTCGGCATTCTTGGCTGTTTTGGAGAGCTCCAAGAACGCGATTATTGTTCTTGTTTTCCAAGCCGAGAGCATCGCGCCCAGGTTGCATCCCCAACTCGCCTCCATGTCCCGGGCTAGCTTGTCCAAATCCAAATCGTGAATGACCACCAGGTAGCCCCACTGGGTGCTCAGAATCATCTTGTCCCCCGCCGCCGTCATCCGCATGCGCACCAGGCCGTCCATGCGCCACAGACGCTCCATGCGCTCCTTCGGATTGGGACTGAAGTGGAGAGAACGCTTCGCCTCTAACTCGGCCATGTGCACCCAAGCATAGCATTATTCCGCACGCACCTGTTGAGCTTCCAGGCCATGACTTGGGAGTCGAAGCCGGAGCTGACCAGCACCCCTTCCTCAGGCAAAAACTCGACGTTCTTGACCCAACCAGTGTGTCCCACCAGCCCACCCCCCCAACAACCCCCGGGCCCAAACAAGTGATACGTGACACTCCTTGAGTGTCAGATAGGCACTCCGCGTGATTGTTTTAGCAGACGGGGGCACAGAAACTCCTACAAGTGTTGCATTCCCATTAAATTTGTTTGTTCCCAATCGTTTCAGTGTAGAACTAGGGTCTATAGCCCGAGGTGGGCCTAAGCCGATGCCAAATACTTAGAGGTCGATGTGGCGCAAGTGACGCGTTCGAGCAGGCTGTACTGACGACGATGACCGCAGGCTGTACTGACTGACCGCTGGCTGACTGTCACAATGTAGAATGCCAGCGGCGCCCCATTTGTACAGGCGCGCCTTATCTACGCTACACAGCGGGGGATCCCCCGCTGGGGTGGACGGCGTCGGTGCTACAGTACGATGCTCCTATAACTCGGTTCGATTGCGCGTGCGTAGACGCCTTTCTCAGCGCGTCTTATATCGACGGCGTACTGTAGGCGCTGCAAAATCAATGGCCGACGGTATTTTCGGAATTTCGCGAAATTTTACAGAGCGCGAGTATTCGGCCAAAATCAGGCTAAATACACCGCAAATCGCCAAACAAACGACGGATTCGCGTTCTGCGGCGTCAGAAAGCCCAGACACAACTGTCAACGCAATTTTGAAAATTCGACCCCGGGACCCAATTTTTGGCCGGCCTGGTGCCGAAATCAGGGTAAAGGGGTCCCAAATCGCAAAACAAACACCGGATTCGTGTTCAGCGTCGTCGGAAACCCCCGAAACAAGTGAGAACACAATTTCGAAAATTTGACCCCGGGATTCAAAAATTCGGCGCGGCCGGGGTGCGGTACCTCAAAATGGTCAAGACACTTCGTCTAGGCCAACTTTTGACGCGGAACACGATGCAACGGTCAATTTGCCGCTAAAGGCACGCTTTCCAGCCCAAAAATCCATTCAAAGTCCAAAATCCGAATTTTCCGCTCGGGACCCGGGACTTTTGGCACCGCAGATCTCCCGAACGGCGAGACCGATCTCGGCGGTTTTGGTCTCGAATGAAAGGTAATATAAGTGCCCAGGTCAAAAATTAAATTGGCGAGGATCCACCGTCGCAAACTCGAGTTGCGATTTTTTAAATGTCGGGAAAAAATTCAAAATTTTGAAATTTCTACCGTTCTCCCGCGTCGGACCACCTAGGGAGCCCGTTCCGGTTTTGCTCTGAAGAGCATCCAAGGGCCTACAACATATCCAAAAATCAACAAAATCGACCCACTTTTGCGACAGTTATGGCGTGCATATTTTTTTTACTTAGCAAAAATTTGAATTTTTGAATTTTCGCAAAATTCTTCCACCGCCGAAATTTTTTCACCCCCCGAGCACGCTGCGCGTCGTCATAAGCAATCTTTTAAAAAAAAATTTGGCCCCCTAGGTGCTTCGTAGCGAGCGCCATGCCTGTTGGTGTTAACTGTGGGCTTTACCGCTCCTATAGCACTCCTTCGCTTTTCAAGCGGCGGAGTGCCAACAAGCGTTGTGTAAAAACTGTGACACCACGTTGGCATCAGTGTAAACTTGAGAGCGTGTGCGCGATAATGTGCACTGGATAGTGAAGTGCCCCTAGACATTTAGTCGACAATCTGGTGGGGTATCGCCGCAATTGGTCTTGGATTTGTTCGTGATACCTGATCCACAAATGGATCAGAAGATTCGCCGCAGGCACACTTTGCGCTTATAATTGTGGCAACTGATCCATAAATGGATCAGAGAAATTCGCCGCAGGCACACAGTGCAATAGAAGTGTCTAAATGGGACGACGTCCAATTGAAAAGGGTATAAATGGGACGACGCCCTATTGAAAAGGGTATAAATAGGACGACGCCCTATTGAAAAGGGTATAAATGGGACGACGCCCTATCCTTTTGGGCTTAGGGCCCGATGCATCCACACAAAGATATTTTGAAACTTAAGCTGCTTAAAATAGTCGAAATTTTGCAATTTGACAAAAACCTTAAAACATACCCAAATTCTCTAGTTATAAAATCAGAAACTGTTTGCTAAATACTTGACAGACTGTGCCCAATGCATCAACGCAAAGAAATTGTGAAATTTAAGCTCTTTGAAATTGTCGTAATTTGGGAATTCTGACAAAAAACGGTGAAAATATCCCAAACTTCGTTAATTATAGAATCTAGAACGAGTTGCTAAATACTTGGCTGCCTATGCCCATGTAGAGAAATTATGAAATCTAAGCAGTTTGATATTGTCGAAATTTGGGAATTTTGACAATACCCTTGAAAATATCCCTAATTTCGTTAATTATAAAATCTGAAACTATTTGATAAATACTTGGCAGACTATGCTCGACACATCCGTGAAAAGAAATTTTGAAATTTAACCTGTTTGAAATAGTGGAAATTTGTGGATTTTAACAAATTTCTTAAAAATATCATAAATGTCGTTAATTATATTCGCTGAAACTACTTGCTAAATACTTGGCAGACTATGCTCGATACATCCGTGCAAAGAAGTTTTGAAATTTAAGCTGTTTGAATTTGTCAAAATTTGAGAATTTTTACAAAAACCTTGAAAATACCGCTAATTTCGTTAATTATAAAATCTGAAACTATTTGATAAATACTTGACAGACTATGCTCGACACATCCGTGAAAAGAAATTTTGAAATTTAAGCTGTTTGAAATCGTCGAAATTTGTGGATTTTGAAAAAATCCTTAAAAATATCCTAAATTCCGTTAATTATATTCGCTGAAACTATTTGCTAAATACTTGGCAGACTATGCTCGATGCATCCGTGCAAAGAAGTTTTGAAATTTAAGCAGTTTGAATTTGTCGAAATTTGGGAATTTTGACAAAAACCTTGAAAATATCCCTAATTTCGTGAATTCCAAAATCGGAAACTATGTCACTAATTCATCGCGTCTTATGCCCTTTCCATTTCAGCAAAAACTTTCTCGATACGAGTTGTAAATAAAAGTGCCATTTTTGACATTTTCGTATTTTAATTGTAAATATCTCGAAATAGCGAAATTAGCAACAGAAACGGACAACGGCGCGTTACTCAGCGCATTCGACTCCATCGGGTGGCACTAACCGTCATGTCTAGTTTTGTGACACACACACACCCACAGAAACACACACGAACAGACAATAGCGTCCGTATATATACTCGCCGCCGTTTTTGCGCGCGATCCGGCGGCTTTCCCGCCTACGCCATGCTGTCGCATCACAGCGTTTCTCAAAACGGCGCTCTTATACTCTCAGTTGGCGTCTATTCAGCAGACTACGGTGCTTTAGCACGTGATATGCCCCGTAAGCACCGTAACATTGCAAATAGAGATAATTTGTCGAAAAATTTCAAACTTCAAACGTTACACCCACACTCATTTTGAAATTAGCAACAGCAAATCTCATCGGATCCGTAATCGGCGACATCGACTCTACCTGACGCCATCTGTCATGTGTTTTACTTCGGCTGGACAAAAAAGTTCGCGGACTACACATCGTCATCTGTATATATACACATCGCCGCGCTGAGGCGCGGCGAAACAAGCTGTGTGTGTAAAAAGTTCAACCTATACTTTGTGTCTGTCAAATGTTGGTGAACAGTATAGTGAACTTTGTACACATCGTTAGCCGCATCTGGAGAAAGTGTCTTGAGAATGTGAACCTTAATGCCAAGTGCAGCTATCCCCACGATACGGTTGTCTGTACAACTGATCTGAAGCTCAGTGATATCGCCGCGTTCGCTATATGTTATCGGCATGATACGACGCCGTTTATCTGATGTTTCCTACCTGTGTGAAAACGTCACATCCAACAAAAAAACTTGCCAAAAGTTTGGTGCGAGCGAATTCCCGTGTTCAGCGTACGCATTTCTATTTCCGAGTGCACATTCATCAATAAACAGATGTTCTGGCTATCAGACGAAAAGCTCAATTTTGACATTTTTCTAAATTTTAATTCTAAATATCTCAAAATTGGAATTTATTAAAACTGCAAAACTATGTCACAAATTCTTATTGGCATACGGCCTTACCATTTCTGCGTTCAAATTCGTCACAGAACGATGTTCTATTTTGTTGATTTATGGAATTTTGAAAAATAATCGCGCATTTCTATTAAATTCCATATTTGCAAAAAAATTCTCTTGCATTACAAATTATCCGCAGTCTATACTCTTTCCATTTCTGAAGAAATTTCGCCGCTATATCATCAGGTGAAAAAGTCGATTTTTGACATTTCCGTATTTTGATTGTAAATATCTCGAAATTGTAATTTTCAAAAGCTGCAAAACTATGTCACAAAACCTTATTGGCATACGACCTTTCCATTTCTGCATTCACATTCGACAATAAATGACGTTGTATTTTAGTCAATTTATGCAATTTTGACAAATAATCGCGTATTTCTATTAAATTCCACATTTGCAAAAAATTTCTTTTGTGTTACAAATTATCCGCGGTCCATGCCCCTTCCATTTCTGAAGAAATTTCGCGGCTAGCGCATCAGACGAAAAAGTCGATTTTCGACATTTTCGAATTTTAATTGCGAATATCTCGAAAATGCGAAATTAGCAACAGAAACGGACATCGGATCCGTACTCAGCGACATCGACTCTACTTGACCGCATATGTCACTGACTTTACTTCGGTGCGACGGAAACACACACAGACACACAGACACACACACACACACATTGTCATCCGTATATATACACCTCGCCGCGCTGAGGCGCGGCGAAAAAAGCACAGTGCGTACAGGTGTACAGAACAAGTACAGGAGCAGTAGGTACAGTACACTACAGTACCGTACAGTACACTACAGTACAATTCAATACAGTTCACTACACTACGCCACAGTACAGTGCAGTTCAGTTGTACACCACCACACCACAGTACAGTTCAGTACAGTAGTGCAGCGTTTAAAAGTTGGCGGCACAAAAACATAACACGTGCGATTGCAGTGGTGCCGCACAGCTCTTCTACTACTGCAGAGCGATAGTGAAGTTGGGGAGGGGGGAGGGAGGGAAGGAGAGGGCGAAAGGGTTAGCGGTCTGGGTGGGGCCACGCCTACTTAGGCTGTTGTTGAGTCGTAAACGGTCGGGATTGCTATAGTGTTGACTCTGAAACTAACACAGTACGTCAAAATGGTACCTAGAATGCAAGCGTCATGCAATATTTGGCAAAATTCGCAGCTCCCACCAGCGGTCTGGGAGTGATCGTGTTGAGCGACCTATTCGGACAGGAGAACCTGGCAAGCTCCTTTGGCCTGATGCTGTTAGCCTATGGAATTGGCCTCTGTCTGGGAACGCCCATAGCTGGTCGTCTATTTATCGCTTTCAACTGTAATTCATGATAATTTCTTTCGTTCGCTAACAGTTGGTTTCTTCAGGGTTCTTCTTCTCTCACTTCAACTCGTACGGGGCCAGCTTCGTTTACGCCGGCTGCGTCGTCGGCTTAGCAGCGCTGCTTCTGCTCGTGGTGCGACTGGTTGGGAAGAAGCGATGCGACGACAATACGTCATAGAAAGCCCATTGTTTGACTCGTTTTGATGGATTCTAGAACTGAGTATCCCATGCTTACGCAAGTGACAGGGTGCGTCCGGCCGGTCCGCGCAGTTGTGCTCTCACTGAACTTGGGCTCGCGACCGCGACGTGGAGTGTTTTGTACCAGGATTACATTTGTCGAATGGATTGCCAGTTGCCACTTCCCATTACGTGCACATGTGTACTTAGGCTGCTGAGTCAGCACTCAGCACAGTGATGAATGCCATTACGACAGGCGTGCGGTGCCTAGGATTTGAAGTAGCGTAGCATATATGAAAATCGACACGGATAGAGTATTTGTCAGGTGTCAGGTGACTGGAGCAGAGACGGCAAACAGAACATACCACGAGTTGAATTACGGTCGCACTCGACACGACCTACATACATTTAGCGATGAGTTTTTCGAGAGATCGGAGAATACGCATTGTAGGGTAAGCTCTCTGCAGCATTCCAAATGGTCGACCTAAGAGTCGGAGTATTCGAGTATCCCTTGAGGACATTCGCCTGCGCAGCACAATACTCCACGCTCTGCCCCTGCTCGAGACCCTGTCGCTACACTGGTCTGACGGCTCAAACTTTGGCCGCACTTCTGCACGTTTCCAATGTCTCATACACGGTTCAGCCAATCAGCTTTGCAGAAGGATTCGGAGAGTTGAATGTCACCACTGGGACCTTTTCAGGTGTGCACTACACTTACTGTGTCATGTTGCATAAAAGCAACTTGTAGGTATAGTGCCTGTAATACAGTAATCCGTCGCAGTAGACTTCGATGTGCGGGGCACTACATACCAAAATTGGTGTGAATCAAATTTGCCACTTGATGGAGAATGAGGGGCTGGCGAAATTGCGAATTTTATGTTCGATTTAGCTTCGTAAACTATTGCAAATTTCATTCTAAGCAAACACAATCATTTTGCACATATGCCGTAGTCTTTCAGCAATCAAGGATTTCAGTTCAGTAGAACTCCGACGGGTAGGTACTAAGAACGGCTAGCGTTTCGTGTGTACCCACAAGCGTCGTGAGCAGAGATCAGGACTTGTCCTTACAATATGATCAGACTTTGTGAGCAAGTCTACGGTGTACTGTGACTACTGTAGCGTGTCGCCAACAGTGGAAGTTTGGCTAGATTTAGGCATCAACGGCTTCATCCAGAACGGGACTGTCGATATCACCTCTCATGGCACTTCGCCTTACACTCAAGCGCGCCAAGAGTATTTCGGCTACGTTCCATTGTACATTCCGAACCCCTATGTTCACGTGATGAAAAGGCGACCTATCGATCTGACGCAGGCAGTGGCGCTGCCTTTCTCTACTTTCACGCCTACGGTATTTCTTGTGTTGGCGCTGGGAGCTGGCATTTTGGCAATTCTTGGCAATGTCTGCATCGAGGAGGGGCGAATTAGACCATTATTTGCTTGTCGTATGAGCGGGGGTAGAAATAGGCGCGCCGCCTGGAGAAAACGTGTGATTGGGAATCGATTCGAGGCTACGCGATGCTATTGTTCGTCGGCCTCTATCAGTCGACTCTGCTGACACACTTGCTGATAAGACCCCGCGAGTCGCATCTGGACTCGTTCGACACGCTGATAGAGAAACTCAATTCTGGAGAGACGAAAGTCGTCGTCAGATCGCTGTCCGATGCGCTGTTCGACGAAATTCGCTTCTCCGACATCGAAGAATTCGCTATGCTTCGCTCGGCTATGGAGCGCCATCCGCCATTGGTCTATGGGCCAACGGTGGAGGACACTTTACGATTCATGGAGCAAAGTCCTGAAGATCTCGTCACTCTAATGAGTTACCTCACCTTCACTTGGTACTCCACTACGTATTGTCAACTTCAACAAATTGATGTCCCAGGGCCGCCTCTGACTCATATGATTGGCTATTTGCACAACAGGAATATGTCTTCCGCCCTGAAAGAACGCCTGCTATGTACGCGGAGCCGCAAGGCTGGCGGGATATATCCAAATTGTGAGCCAGGAATACAATGCACAGGCTGCGCAAAAAAAGTGAGCACGCTAACCTCATGGCCGCCGTTCTCAAGCTTGGATCCATGTATCGCGGCAAGATTTGGAAGTGACATACTATAAGGTGTTCTTGAGAAACTGTGAAAGTTTCAACCCATTTGATACACTGGAGAGTGAATGGCATCGTTATGCGCAAGGTCATGTCGGCGCCTCGATGTTCTCCAGCCTCCTCCTCGACGGCCTACAGGGAGAAGGCCTTGCACCCGATTATCGACACGGCCTTGCGCAAATCGCAGCTATTTGCTCATCGGTTGATTAAATGTTCTGAAATTTTCGCACGTTGTCAAGAACGCCCTGCAGTATGCCATGTCCAAATTTTGCCGTGATACATATAGTCAAACTAGAGAACGGCGGCCATGAAGTTGGTGTGCACACTTTTCTGCACACCCTGTGCATGCAGTCAGCCATGTGTGCGTGTTTTGCACAAGCAAAGATTTCAGATCCTCGAGCTCTATCAGATGAATCGTAAATGCCCGGGCAAAACAGGCCGGTTTTCCGTTCAGCGGATCAAACTGGTCAGACTGTATGGATGCTTCGCTATCTTGGTCGCTGGGTTGGTGATCGCCTCCATTGCCAGTCTTGTCGAAGTCGTAGTGGCCAGAAACCATTTCTACAACCTTCTTTGGACTGAAGCCGTGCTTGTCAAGCTGACGAGACTGTCGACAGGCTATTTTTAGCGGTTTCCATGTGAGGATGACATTCTAGGGAGACGCTGAGTCACTCGTGACGAGTAGCTATGAACATACTCACACAATCGATCGCACCTTGGATACTGTTCAGAGTACATGAATGCATGCAGAGATACATGGTTTACTACAACAGCAAAAGCTGACCTTTGCATTCTCATTCTCAGCCTTCTGGATCTTTGTTCTTCTTCGCCTCAGTAGCCTGGTTAGCACTGACATTCCCTGGCAAATGCTGTAACCAACATTACACTTTGATTTGTGGCGTCCGATAGAAAGGTTTCTGTCCCGGTTACAACATCAGTTTTTGTGCGTCAGCATCCAGTTTTGGTGTGGATCTACACATTAGTATCAAAGTGAGCAGACGGACGCGAAAACCCAAATAGCTTCCGTTAATTCGTCGCAACTACCGTTTGCCATTTGTCTTCGCAGTCAAGGTATAATGGTATTGTATGTTCCGAAGGAGCGTCCATTGATTGACAGCCGGAACAAACAGGCATCGTGCGCTGCCCTCCGGTCTGTTGAGAGCAAACAAGGCAAGCGCGCAAAGATGCTCTCAGAATTCTCTAGGCAGACATCAAAGCAGCCGAATTTCATTCACGTGCGTTCATCGACTTCCGTGTTTCGCGTGGCAGTGTAACTTACGCACGTATCCTAAGCCTAATCTCAATCTGCGCTTTTCGTTCGGCTACTTGATTCGTTGGCGGCGCTCGCTTATTCACAAGGCGGCCCCAGCGCTGTCTCACGTTTGAAAGTCAGCGGCCGAGCGCGGGCGGCTGGCGCTATCAGGCGCGCATCGCGGCGCGCACACACAGACAGACACTGACCTAACATACAGAATAGTGTATGGGCTTAGAGCGCAAGCGAAGCGAGGCCCCCTATTTGTTTCTGACACACGCAGACGCGCGCAGATTGCCTTCGTGCAAACACACGCGTCTAACACACGCGCAGAAGGAAATCCCAAGCAAAATGATGGACTGGCTCTTGTTGGGTCTTATTATTCTCTTCTTTCTCTATTACATTTTCGTCATGAAAGACCCGGAAAAACTTCTGGGCGCTTACTCGCTGCCGGGCAAGTGGTACACCCTGAAATACTACTCGTTCTACGCTGCATACAGCGCCAAAAACTTGGTCGCGCCCAATGAGAAGTTTTCGAAGAAGAATATCAAAGAGACGGCGGTGTGAGTTGTTTAGAGCGGCGCACTTTTGAAAACTCTAGGTTACAGTACTCCTATCAATACGGTATCAAGGCTTGGAACTACGGTGGTACTCAACTTTTGAAAAGGGATTAGGTACGGTACGATATGGTGGCTTGTTGTAACCAGAAGGGGGGCGAGGGGGGGGGGGTGGTTGGGTGGGGGGTTGTGTTGTGCACCATTTGCCACCTAGGTGCTGATTACAAGTGTACTCTACATGGTGCAGGATGACCAGCTTGACGTCAACTGGTAGCAACAAATATGGCCTCTGAGTCGCCCAGCCAAAGAATAACTCGATCACGTCCAATACTCGAACAAGCGAAAGAGAATCATCCAAACCGCCTCTGGTGTTCAGCAAGTGCGAGAAGGTCCAGCCTCTGGCACAGGACGAGCCCAAGGCCGTGGACGAGATCTACTTCAACGCCTCGAACAAGGACGGCGTCTACTTGGCCGCCGGCGTCGCCAGAAGGCCCGAGGAAGTCGCTCAAACATTCCTGTTGCTCAATGTGCCCGGTTTGGGCATTCTGGAGATGGCAGAGGCTCCGGAAACAAATCTGAAAGTGGGAGTACACTTAGAGCAGAGCTGATTGTTTTAATAGAAATTGAAGAACACTACCTCTTCACAGGACGAGTCTGACGAGAGGAATTACTATGCTGGAGGACTGCGCGTCAGCTGCGTGGACCCCATGAAGACCTGGAGGCTCCAGTTCAGCGGTGTTATGCAGCTGAATCGAGGACAGGAGGGAAAGAAGGCCAGAAAAGAGGTCCGATGCAAACGGAGCGACCAACGAATTAGTCTTGAATTCTAGGCTTAGGCAAAGGCTTATGCTTGCAGGTAGACTACTTATGCTTAACGTTATGCATAGGCTTATGAGCTTTGGCTCACGCTTATGCTTACTAGACTTGCGGCTAGGCTTATGCTCAGGCAAGGCTTATGCTAAGGCTTATGCTTAGGCTAATACTTATGCCTTTTCTTGTGCTTATGCTTAGGCTTATGTATGTTTTGGCCTTGGCTTAGGGATCACTGCCCCAACGCTGTAGTGGGCGTAGCCGCCAATTACACCTTGTCCACCTGCGCAATCTGGTGCGTGATTATCCCTGCAGGTGGATTTCAACGTGCTGTGGATGGCGCACACGGACCCGTTCGACCACAGCGCCGACAACAGCGCCGAGAGTTTGGCCAGAGCCATGGCCCTTGAACCCTGGACCTGGGACCTGGTCAAGGGGGTACTCAGGCAGGGCCAGAGTCCCCTGGAGCTCAGGAAACGCCAAAGTGAACTGGAGCGGCCCCCAGTGAGATACGAGCAGTTCGGATGGCTGGCGGGGACGGTGGAGATCGAGGACGAGCCCTTGGTGTCGTTCAAACTACTTGGATTGAGACAGAGAACGGTGGCGGCCTTCAAGGACTGGGGCCACGTGCACAGGTGGAGATAGGCAGTGGTCAGTGGGTTATGAATGGAAGAAGCGTGACTTGGGCTCTTTGCAGGTACGTCCTGCAGATGTTCCACTTGGAGGATGGCAGCTGCGGCTCTGTGGCCGTCACCTCCACTCCGGAACTTGGGCTCACCAGGTGGGCAAGAGCGTGTAGCGCCAATTTTCCAGTGTGAAGAGTACCATTGAAACCATGCTAAGTCCACGCTCAGTAGCGCACCTGTTTACCATTAAAACCGTGGTGCGCCACGCTCTGTAACGCTCTAGTGTAACCCCACTGCGGCACGCTCTGTAATGTTCCAGTGTAACCCCGGTGCGCCACACCCACGCTCGGTAACGTTCCAGTGTAACCCCGCTGCGCCACGCTCTGTAATGTTCCAGTGTAACCCCGCTGCGCCACGCTCTGTAATGTTCCAGTGTAACCCCGCTGCGCCACGCTCTGTAATGTTCCAGTGTAACCCCACTGCGCCACGCTCTGTAATGTTCCAGTGTAACCCCGCTGCGCCACGCTCTGTAATGTTCCAGTGTAACCCCACTGCGCCACGCTCTGTAATGTTCCAGTGTAACCCCGCTGCGCCACGCTCTGTAATGTTCCAGTGTAACCCCGCTGCGCCACGCTCTGTAATGTTCCAGTGTAACCCCACTGCGCCACGCTCTGTAATGTTCCAGTGTAACCCCACTGCGCCACGCTCTGTAATGTTCCAGTGTAACCCCGCTGCGCCACGCTCTGTAATGTTCCAGTGTAACCCCGCTGCGCCACGCTCTGTAATGTTCCAGTGTAACCCCGCTGCGCCACGCTCTGTAATGTTCCAGTGTAACCCCACTGCGCCACGCTCTGTAATGTTCCAGTGTAACCCCACTGCGCCACGCTCTGTAATGTTCCAGTGTAACCCCACTGCGCCACGCTCTGTAATGTTCCAGTGTAACCCCGCTGCGCCACGCTCTGTAATGTTCCAGTGTAACCCCGCTGCGCCACGCTCTGTAACGTTCCAGTGTAACCCCGCTGCGCCACGCTCTGTAATGTTCCAGTGTAACCCCGCTGCGCCACGCTCTGTAACGTTCCAGTGTAACCCGCTGCGCCACGCTCTGGAACATTCCAGTGTAACCCCACTGCGCCACGCTCTGTAATGTTCCAGTGTAACCCCACTGCGCCACGCTCTGTAACGTTCCAGTGTAACCCCGCTGCGCCACGCTCTGTAACGTTCCAGTGTAACCCCACTGCGCCACGCTCTGTAACGTTCCAGTGTAACCCGCTGCGCCACGCTCTGGAACATTCCAGTGTAACCCCACTGCGCCACGCTCTGTAATGTTCCAGTGTAACCCCACTGCGCCACGCTCTGTAACGTTCCAGTGTAACCCCGCTGCGCCACGCTCTGTAACGTTCCAGTGTAACCCCACTGCGCCACGCTCTGTAACGTTCCAGTGTAACCCGCTGCGCCACGCTCTGGAACATTCCAGTGTAACCCCACTGCGCCACGCTCTGTAATGTTCCAGTGTAACCCCACTGCGCCACGCTCTGTAACGTTCCAGTGTAACCCCGCTGCGCCACGCTCTGTAACGTTCCAGTGTAACCCCACTGCGCCACGCTCTGTAACGTTCCAGTGTAACCCGCTGCGCCACGCTCTGGAACATTCCAGTGTAACCCCACTGCGCCACGCAAGTGTACCATTTTGCCATTGAAGCCACGCTGAAACCACACTCTGAAGCGTACCGGTGTCCCATTGAAGCCACGCTGAAACCACGCTCTGAAGCGTAAGGGTGTACCACTGAAGCCACGCTGCGACACGCAGTAGTGCACTGTTGTTCAATTGAAGCCACTCTGCGCCATGCTCTGTAGCGTGCCATTGTACCTTTGAAACTACGCTGAAGCCGCGCCCAGTTGTGTACCATTGTGCCATTTTAATCACTCACTGTAGAACTACTTCGCTGATACAGCCACAACTGCAATTGCCACACGTACAGACTCGAATCGGGCTTCTTCTTCGACGCCAAGGGCCACAAGTCGCCGGTGGAGCGCGTGGACCTGCGTCTTCACGAGCTGGCCGAGGATTCGTCTGAAATTCCGAGGGATTTCCAGTTCACTTTCAAGGCTGGTGGCAACCTCCATCAGGTGAGTGGGCTCATGTGTATGAGCTAAGATGGCACTGAGCGGCACTGAGGACTGTGCCCTAAGACTAGTATTGTCGCTATGTAACGTGTACCTACTGTAGGTACTGTACGTATGTTGGTGGGCAGACGCGTATTGCGCTTGATAACGAAAGGCGAGTGGCAATTGGTTTCCATTTATAACTTGCGAAGCCCTCTAGGGTTGGCCGGTCGGCCTTGGGGTGACAGTGTGGCTCCTAAGTTGTAACCCAATGATACTCCTTGGACGCTGAATTCCATGCGGTGTGTGTACGGTATAGCTTTCGCTTGAAGCCTCTGTAGGCAATGAATGATTACATTCATTGCTAAGGCGTTTCGCATGCCGCCGGCGCTTATATCTTGTCGTCTGTGTGCTCATCGACATCCACCAGTGACCATCGTAAACTTCAAAGCCCATCTATAAAGCTTCTACAATAGTAAACAAGAAGACCAACCGGCCGCAGCGACCACGCGCTGCCTACACCTCATTGCATCTTTACAGTATGCCAATTCGGGCACGCCTTAACAAGGAATTTCTCACCGCAGCTCCGTTGCCTGGTGGACGAGCGGACTTCGTTCTACATGGGTATGGAGAAGCAGACGGTCGTTTATCAGAATATGGCGCACTTCGTGGTCGACGGCTTGGATGGGTGGGGCTTCGCCGAGTGGGCCTACAGAAACGATGGGAAGCACACGGTTGCAGAGAGTTGAATTGAGAAATTGCAGTATCCCATGTGATTGGGCACTGGTCGTTGATGGCTGTTGTTTTGGTGGCGTGGCGACTAATTCTTTGCCTGTCGGGCATTGGTCGCGCGATTTGTTCGGATGCTTTATGTGGATTGCCTCTGTGCGTATATGTTGCAAATGGAGAACTTCGTTCCCCTTCTACAAGAGTTTGTTGTTGATTCTGTGTTGTAGTCGATTTATGCCTACAGCTCTCACTCGCAGACACAATCGTACCCAGATGAGTAGACGACGACGTGAAATAGTTCATCCGGCTTGTTTCAAATCACCTTCGGGCTAGGATTGCGGGGCTTCTTTCTGGATTAGATGGCCACTTTGGAGACGCGCGCACTGACTGTAAAAGACACTTTGTAGACACGTTACCTAGCTAATCCGTTCGTTGCTGAAAACTGTCCAGATCTGGTTATCGCGCGTTGGTGAAGCGCAGCATTCAATTACCGAATCAGCCAGAGTTCAGGCTTCGTTGACCAGGAGACGTAGAAGCCTGTATACGTACCCGCTGTTGCTAGGGTAACTTTTGGGCAAATTTAATCAATCTGAGCAAATCTAATCGTAGTCTGCTTCTCAAGAACGCCAAGTGGACAACTTGTTTCTCTGCGGTACGGTACGCGAGTGAAGGAGAACGAGTTCATTTTACATAAGTTCAACGGACACAATTTGTGTGTCCGACAAGACAAGTTATAATGCTGTTTCCCGGCATCGTTCCATTGACAGCGTTGGTGGTAACTGTGGTGTCGCTTCTGTTCTACATTGCTGTGCTCTACGTGATTGCCAAATACCGAAACGAAGAGCCGTTCAAGGTAAGGGACCTTTGGCAGTGATTTGGTGTCTCACCCATTTGGTAAGCAGCGTCGTTGAGCATCATCTACTCATTGTGCGTAGCAATTGGTGGTGCTCGCTCGAACGAATGATGCTATGGATCCTCTCAAAACTGCGAAGCTTTGCTTTGTCTCAGTCTCGAAATCTCTCAAAAATCCAACTAATAAAACAAGCAAGCAGACATGTCGTCCGGGTCACACAGTATACTCCACGACTACGAGTACGAAGTTCTGCCAAGTCGCTACCACCTTAGCCTAGAGGGGAGACCTACCGTAAATACGTCAATAGCCCCCCCCCCCCCTCCCACACCCTTCCCCAACTTCTACGCCATGCCGGAGGACGACCGAAATGTAAAGGGGGGGGGGGGGGGGGGGGACTCGTATTGGATTGGAGTATCTACAGTATAGTGGGCACCATACCTTATTTCTTTCAGCAGTCTCCCTTCTTTCGTCTCTGCTTCGTGTTGGGCGTCGTCGACTGCCTATCCATCGTCCACTACAACTTCTGGGGCAAGTTCCCCGGCCTCTGGCTTCCGGTCGAGTGGTTCGTCCACAACCCACTGTGGCCCATTCTTTCCATACCCGTGGTTCAATACTTTGGCTACGTACAAGTGGCACTGGTGGCAACCTTGGCCCTCAATCGCTACTTTTCTCTAGCGAGACCGGACCTGGCAGAGAGGGTACGGACGCTTGTTTCGACACCGATACTGTACGAGAGCTACATTGATTGAAGGTGTGCGTGTGTGCGTCGAAGCAAGAAAAGTGATTCCTTATACACCTCATACTGTACTTTCCACTCTTTGCGGATGTGGTTCACGTTCACCCCACATTCAAGCAATAACACTTCGTTTCAGTTGTTTCATGGGAGGAGCTTCGTTGCTGTGACCGGGCTGTCCTTTGTGTTTGCGCTGCCGGTATTTGTGTCGTCGGCAGTCAGTGAAAAGACGGTCTTATTCAGAAATGAGACAAACCTAACCACTGTCGTTTTCTATGTCAACAGACGCACAGCCGTGAGTTGAACTACAGGCAGAGCTTGGAATGGACTTGACGTTGTACGTACCTTAGGTTATCTTCTATGTTGCGAACGCTCTGGTTAATGCGGCGTTCGCAATTTTATCTGCGGTTCTTTATTCGTTGGCCTTTTATGAACTGTGGAGAAGTCGCGCCTCGTCAAATCCAGGTAAGCGCTTTCTTTCGCTCTCGTCGTCGTCGTCGTCGTCGTCGTCGTCGTCGTCGTCGTCGTCGTCGTCGTCGTCGTCGTCGTCGTCGTCGTCGTCGTCGTCGTCGTCGTCGTCGTCGTCGTCGCCGTCGTCGTCGTCGTCGTCGTCGTCGTCGTCGTCGTCGTCGTCGTCGTCGTCGCCGTCGTCGTCGTCGTCGTCGTCGTCGTCGTAGTGGTAGCACTTCTAGGTGTGTCGTCGGGCGAGCTGAGACTTCTCTTGTGCGGATTCGCCACATTCGTGGTGTTGTTTACCTACGCGTTTGTGTTTCTCTTTGTCCTCACGATCGGGCAGAGTGATACCATCTGGCTGATTTTGTGAGTTGGCTTGTCGTCAGTTGGCAAATCTCAGCCAATTCTTCGTTTAGTTATTTGCTGGCTAGAGCAACGTCCTGCATGTTTCAGCTACATTATCTCGGACGTGTTCGGCTATATGAATCCGTACCTGATTGTGGGATTTTCTAAAGCGGCGAGAAAGAAGTTTCTGGCGACGTACTTCGCTGAATGCGGCGCGCAAGACAACAGCAGCAAAGTCAAGAAGATGACCAAGCATTAAGGTTAGGTGTTGGTTACGTTGGGCACGCAACCGTAGCGCTTTCTGTACAACGACTATGTCCTCGGAGCGTCTCTTCGCATGTACGGCTGTAACACTCTAAACTCTGATACAGTGATGGTGACATTGTGCTATGTTGTTCGCTCGCCAGCCGTGTTAGCACCTAGATATGTACTAGAAGTCGCCTTGTGTCGGATTCACTGTTAAATAAACCCTCCACCCCCTCCCCCCCCCCCCCTCCAGCAAGCAACACGAGAACGAGCGTCACCTACACGTAGTCTGCATACCAGTACCTATTAGCAGATTAAGTTCTGGCTTCGTTCTTTGCAGTTTTCCCTGTCGCGAAGTCTGTCTAATTAGTCGTCACGTCGGGGCAGCGCGTGTCACACTACAGTTCTTTCAAGGAAAGATATTCGCTGGGAAGATCACCACTAGAGTTTGGCTCAGTTGTGCGGCTGCATACATACAAGAGGGTACGCGATGACAGCGGCAAATGAGAGAAGAAGGTGTTCAGATCCGCGCGATACACATCGGAGACATTCTGAGCGGCGAAAGCATCGTCCCCGCATAAAATTTAGACGGAGGTTTGGCCGTTCTATGGAGCGACCATTGGGCCCCCCCCCCCCCACCGTCACAGCGGTGGTATTCTTATAGTGGACAGACACGTGTAATAAGGGGAGGGGGGGGGGGGGGCGTCAATCGCTCGCTTGCGCTACGAGGGGTCTGGATTATCCATCGGCTTGGGCAGGCCACTCCGTCGAGTTACAGCGTCTGGGGAGTTGGCCATTCCTCACTTACACATACATATACTCTCTGCGACGTCTGTATTCGCGTCTATCGGGGTCGGTCAGTTCACACACGTAGACCGTACCTTGGCAGCTCTACCGAAATGTGGAGAATCGCAGCGGCGACGCTCCTTCTGGTCCATGTATTCTTTGCGGAAGTGCAGGCGTACGACTACTACGGGAACTACGGGCCCGGTGGGTTGCCCGGTTTCCAGTTTGCTCGTTCGAGACCTTGAGTTAGGCATTGTGTCAGAGCGTCAATCCTATTTGTAGTCTCCCTAACTGGGCGGTTATTGCAGGGGGGGGGGGGGGGGGGGTGCTTATTGCAGGAAATTCGGTAGTATGCGGAACAGCGCGCTATCCAACTCTTCAGGTCCCATCGGAGGTCACCCAGGCGGCTATCCGGACCCATATCCCCACCGACCGCCCTACCCCCACCGACCACCGTACCACCAGGGAGGCGGCGGCGGCGGATTGGGCATGTCCATCCTGGAGGCCATACTGTCGGGAGCAAGCCACGGTTCGTTTCCATGATAATGACAGTGTTATAATGGGCAAAACTTTGCTCACACTACGGATTGTCCTTGTTGTTCCATTTGCCACTGAAAACGTGTGCTCAAATGCCTGAATGCACTGCACTCTCTATAACCGCTTGAAAGAGGGCAAAGAGCGATTACAGTCGCATAATGAGAATGTTTTTACAAGGTGCGTCAAGAAAAGTGAGAACACCCACTTTGCGGCCGCCGTTCCCAAGCTTGGCTCCATATTTCTGGCCCAATTTTAGAAACAACATACTACGTGATGTTTTTGAATAACGTGCGAAATTTCAGACCACTTGATGCAGCAAACGACAAATTATACCAATTTCCGCAACGTCATGCCGGAAATCGGGCGCAACGACTTTTCAATAAAGAAGGCAGCGCCTTCTTCATTGAAAAGTCGTTGCGCCCGATTTCCGACATGACGTTGCGGAAATTGGTATAATTTGTCGTTTGCTGCATCAAGTGGTCTGAAATTTTGCACGTTATTCAAAAACATCACGTAGTATGTTGTTTCTAAAATTGGGCCAGAAATATGGAGCCAAGCTTGGGAACGGCGGCCGCAAAATGGCTGTTCTCACTTTTTTGACGCACCCTGTAATTGAATGGTTTAGTCACTGTCACCGCTGCCTATCCTGCGCCCGCACGCCCTTGTATAACTCGACTACAAGTCGAAGTTACCTCTAGACTATAGCCATCTATATGCAACCATAACGTGCGCTTGTAGAAATGTAGAACACCTGCTTTTATGACTCGCAATTGCCGAGACCACAAAGTCAATCTCGCTTTCAGGCATTTTCACGGGGGGCGGTCGATGTCCCCTGCTGTTGTGCGCCTCGCGCATTCCCCCCTGTCGTCACAAATGCATGTTCCTGGTCAAACACCTGCCCGCCTGCCGCATGTGTCTCGTCCCCTTCTACTACCAGTGCATCGAGTGCTTCTGACTGGGCGTTTGCTACTGTGCGTGTTGCGTATTTTCCATTCGTGCTGGCTGGCGCGTGTTTCGGAGATCTAACTGGCGGCGTTGTGACACGTGTAGCGCGTTGGTCGGTGCGTGTTGCGTATTTTCCATTTGTTTTGGCCTGCGCGTGTTTCAGAGATATAACTTGCGGCGTTGTGACCTGTGCAGGATGTAGGTCGGTGCGTCTTTGCTATTGCCTTTCCGTACTGTCGATGAATGTTGGTATGTCGTGTCTCGCCCTCCTGATGATGACTATAGTACGCCGACTGCCAGATGTCTAATCCACTGCTTGTATTCTCTTATTGGTGTATTGTCAGTTGTCGCAGTTGTTTGTGCGCTTGCTGTTTGCAATTCACGCCTATGTATACTGCGAGTACTGTAGTACAGTCGATTTACGAGAAGAGACCTTGAGTGCACTCTGCAAGTATGTACCCAGACACAGACTTCAATCTATGCTGCGTCTGAACTGCGACACTCCGAAAGATCCTCACGAAGCAAATGTGTTTTAAATTATAAACTCGCGACTCCTCTGAGCTACTCTTTTCCAGTCCTACCGGCGGTTCTCCCTTCTCTGCGCACAGCAGTAGATTTGCTTACTGAGTAATGAAACAGCACGCTACACCGCAGCCAGCACTGTCATGTCTCATCATGTGATGTCTCCAATTCAGACCAAGAGCAAGCCATGTCAATGCGGTTTCCCCTGCGAATCCTTTATGATTGAGCGGTCCATGGATCAACACATATACATTGTAGGTGGCTCGTCTCGTTAACTTGATAGCCTAAATAATCCCTTTGGGAGTTAGGAGAGCGACCCTCGTTGACGACAGTGGTTGGCTGAGCAACTCAGCTTCCGTTATTACATGCGTCAGCTACATAGGTACATATTATGTATGTATGTGAGTGCAGTTCGGTCGTCCGTGCATGTACCTACAGTGCGATATGCGGCCGATCTCCAAAGCCTCCGGAAGCCTGCTTGACAGAATGACTTGCGGTCAACTCATGAACTTTACATTGTGGCGTACTGTAGTATGACAGAATTATGGCGGCCTCCATCGGAGAAATATACGAAGTCCATTTGCTAGCGTTGGCCTCGTTCATGCCTTTCGCCTATGGTAGGACTTTTAAGGAGTTTCGAGTTCCATTCCATGATCAGTTTCACAGTGGTTCGCTTATTTCAGTTGCGTCTGCCGGCTGCAAAGAGTGGCAGGGCTTTCAGTTGGTCGGTCCAACTACGGTATCGGTTTCTTCAACACCTGGTGGATCGGCGGAATGCTGCTCCGAATGCCTGGCTCATCAGAACTGCGCGGCGTGGAGCTTTGAGGGTGGCATTGACGAGTGTACATTGTTGACAGATGTGACAAGATTCGAAGTGGACAGCGGCTTCGTCGCCGGCTACAGAGGTGACGACGACGACGACGACGACGACGACGACGGCGACGACGACGACGACGACGACGACGACGACGACGACGACGACGACGACGACGACGACGACGACGACGACGACGACGACGACGACGACGACGACGACGACGACGACGACGACGACGAGGACGACGACGACGACGACGACGGCGGCGCCTGCGGCGGCGGCGGCGACGACGACGACGACGACGACGACGACGACGACGACGACGACGACGACGACGACGACGACGACGACGACGACGACGACGACGACGACGACGACGACGACGACGACGTCGACGACGACGACGACGACGACGACGACGACGACGACGACGACGACGACGACGACGACGACGACGACGACGACGACGACGACGACGACGACGACGACGACGAACAAACAAACGGTAGTTCCGGTTCCAGACGATCGCTGCCTTCCGCCAGGGTTTCGCATGGCGCACTCCACGCCAACGAGTGTGTTCTCCATTCTGACCAGATACAAGAAGGCGTCGCTTCAGCTTGTCTACTGCGCAAAACTGTCCGAAGTCATACACGGGTCGAAGGCCAGGTTGGCTTGGCCAACGACGATGGAGATTGAGCTTTTGATCGAGGACATCATGGTGAGTTGCCAAGGCTGAATGAAGGAAGGACATTTATATCGACATTGAACGGTGGCCGATCGGAAAGGGAAACTATATGTAGGTATACGTGTTACACCCACTTTCCGCAATCCACCCAGAACGCGCAACATGGCGCATTCTGGGCGGTTGTTACCCAGAATCCGCCATATGGCGGGTTTTGG
Source organism: Linhomoeus sp. GSCO2_2 (assembly GCA_030248115.1). Lineage (NCBI taxonomy): Eukaryota > Metazoa > Nematoda > Chromadorea > Monhysterida > Linhomoeidae > Linhomoeus > Linhomoeus sp. GSCO2_2. The sequence continues at coordinate 69,102 of JASAMZ010011190.1, forward strand.
GTGGCGACCACCCAGAATGCGCAATTCGCATGAGCGAAAGCTGTCAGAAGCGTTATAGGAGAGTAGGGGCACAGCCGGCCTGAACAGGAGGTGAAGTAAATGGAGGAGTGTTCACTCCACTTACAGTTTGCACTAAAACTCGGTCGACGTCGCGCCTGGCGGGTCTCAACTGAGGCTTAGCGCGACCACCAACTTCAGGGCGCGCCGCGCCCTGAATTCGGTCACCGGTCGCGTTACGCCTAAGTTTCGACCCGCCAGACTGCGACGTCAACTGACTCTTGTGCACTGTGGGCGCAGGGCGAGCCTAAGCATAGCCTGAACTGGAAGGACTATACCAACTGTGTCAAATATTTATACACAAAAGCAAGAAACCATCCACTATTGCGTTGTCTGGGTAGTGAACTAGTGACCACCCAGAAGGCGCCATATTGCGCAGTTTGGGTGGCCACCACCCAGAAGGCACCATATGGCGCCTTCTGGGTGATTGCGCATTTTGGGTGTGACATACGCACGTAGGTAAACGATTCGCAGCATAGTGTACGTCCGAGTAGAGAACATGCTTCAAACTGGGCCTTTGACAATGGCGCTATACCCTCGTCTGTTTCGCCAGTGCTGTTCAGTGTGATGCTGAAGGCAGTGATCACTCGTGATTGCAAGCGATTTATCACGTGTCAATCACGCTTGTGCCTAGAGGCGCATACTTTATTGTAAAAGCCCCCCCCACCCCCCCCCCCCTCCCCCCCCCAACTCCCCACTCCCCACTCCCCCACTCCCCCCTCCCCCCCACGCACCCACTTCAGGAGGCCGCCTCTGGAACGGTGGCCTTCATCGGGGTGCGCAAGATGGACGCGGGCACGAACAACGCCAACGTAAAGTCTGGCGACCTGGCCTGGTCCTGGAACGAGACCCACAACGTGCCTATTATCGACGACATGCCTTTCCCACTCAGTGAGGTCGACCTCGAGTCTGACGCCGGAGAGCAGCTCTGCCTGCAATCTCTGAGGAACTTTGGCACCTTGTGGAGAGACTACTCCTGCACGACCACCAGGAGGGCCATCTGCGAAATCGTCTTCCCGCCAGGCGCGTCACGACGACAACGACGACAATCACGACGACAACGACGACAATGACGGCGGCGGCGGCGGCGGCCGCCCCCAACAACAACAACAACAACAACGCCAACAACAACGACGACGGCGGCGGCGGCGGCGGCCGCGACGACGACGACGACGACGACGACGACGACGACGACAACAGCGGCGGCGGCGGCCCCCCCCCCCCGGCCGGCGGCGGCGGCGGCGGCCCCCCCGACGACGACGACGACGACGACGACGACGACCAACACCCACACACCCCCCGACGACGACGACGACGACGACGACGACGACGACGTCGACGACGACGACGACGACGACGACGACGACGACGAAGACGGCACGACGACGACGACGACGACGACGACGACGACGACGACGACGACGACGACGACGACGACGACGACGACGACGACGACGACGACGACGACGACGACGACGACGACGACGACGACGTCGACGACGACGACGACGACGACGACGACGACGACGACGACGACGACGACGACGACGACGACGGCGGCGGCGGCGGCGGCGGCGGCGGCGGCGGCGGCGGCGGCGGCGGCGGCGGCCGCAACGACGACGACGACAACGGCGATGGCAGCCGCTAGTAGCACCGCCTATATTGCAGACTATCCGTTGGGCCGCTGCAATGAGTGGTATTCATTGTGGGTCGACGGGAACGTCACCAACGCCTTCAACGGCGTCAAAAGCAGCGCAGAGTGCTGCAGTCTGTGCGCCTGCGACGAAGGGTGCGACGCGTGGCGTTTCCACATTTTGTCGCAGAACTGCTCTTTACTGGCATCGCCGCATTCTATTAAAGCCGGTGAAGAGTATGCGCAGTTGGTCGTCGGTCACTCAGGTGGGTACACTCTGACAGAATGGTCATTGTGTGAATTTGTTGACAACTGAGCGCCACAAAGAATGTGAAACTTGCTACCAGTAAGCCATTGCACTTTAAATTCAGATGCCAATTTCTGGCCGCCCGGCTTCCGCATGTCGCCAGGCCAGAATCGCAGCAGCTACGCAGTGCTGGCAAACAGGAAGAACTATACCGGGCAATTGCAGGACTGCCAAAACATAGCCGCTAGCAGGGCCGCTTTTGCACCACTCTACCCTGGCTTGCCGCGCTGAATTCTTGTCTATGTACCGTGGGAAGTAAAGCGCGTTTGCGATACTGTAGCTGAAGATTCGCGGTAACATCAGATGGGCGAAAGTGGTGTAAAACTGGCTCCAGCAACCCATACGTTACTGGACGACTAGCGTGGCCGAGTGACAACCAGACTTCAAGCTTCCTAGCTGGACTGACGGTTCGTTGTCTGCAAAATTTGAAATAAATGTAACTTCAGCCTGGCTGACTTGGATAAACACCGTGCCAAGCAAATTGCCCCATTTGCAGGCACAACCGGAAGCTAGTGCGATGTACGTTGGCCTCACAGTGGTAAACGCCACGTCGATCGAAGGCAACCTGACGCTGAACCATCTGTTATTGGACCTGGGCGACGGGTCCTTCGAGAGCGTTTCCGATTGGTCCATTCCATCGAACGCGATCACTCTCAGCCTCACAAGTGGCGCTGATGTCTTGTGCATTGTCACGACTGGAGACCACTGGAAAAGCGAGGCCTGTGATTCAGTGCAGGCGGCAGTGTGCGAGCTGGTCATCCTGGGTGAGGTTTGGTAGACGAAAGCCAAATAATATAAGGAATCACTTCAGAGCGAAATACCTGGAAGCACTAAACTGTTCAGACGACTGCGGCTACTGTGAAAGCGGAAGGCGCTGTCTTGGTCTTGACGAGCGAAACGAAATAGCGTGTTCTGCAGCGACGACTACGACGACGACGACGACGACGACGACGACGACGACGACGACGACGACGACGACGACGACGACGACGACGACGACGACGACGACGACACACACACACACACACACACACACGACGACGACGACGACGACGACGACGACGACGACGACGACGACGACGACCGACGACGACGACGAAAAAAATGAACACACGACACGACGACGACGACGACGACGACGACGACGACGACGACGACGACGACGACGACGACGACGACGACGACGACGACGACGACGACGACGACGACGACGACGACGACGACGACGACAGCGGCAGCGACAGCAGGAGTCCCATCGGGAATGCGGCCGCCGGCCGTCATATTTCGAAAGCAGGCGCCCAGCAAAAGAATGCTTCCCGTCTTGGAGACGGTCGCGCAGGCCAAAACCAGAGCGCAGTGCGCTCATGCGTGAGTATTTGTGGCCGAGTCTCATCCTTGATTGACTTTTACTTAATATCCTATGCTGCAATGCATCCTTTCCAACTTCCAACCTTCTGAAGTTGAACGGCGCAAGCTAAACGTCGCCCTGTTTGTTCGTTCAGTTGTTTCGTGAACAAGTCCTGTTGGGGATACAACCGTCGACCTTCGGACGGAATGTGCGAACTGACGTCGGCGGAGAGTGGCGTCTGGGCAGGCAGCCACGATGGATTTGATCATTTTGAACTCCTCGCTTGAGCTCAATCGCCTGCAGCTCTGCAGCGCTATGACGATGTACCGTTTTGTGTATGACGGGACTGACGGGTTATTGATTTGTGAATCGCATTCCTCACGGGCACGACTTTGCACTTTGCACTCGCTGGTGAATGGAGATAATGGAGGGGGGGGGGGGGGGGCCCAAAAGAGGGAGGTCAGCGCTAAAGACATCTTGCTGCCACTCTTGCATGCTTGCTGGTAGCCAGCCATAGTGTCATGTTATCAATGTAGGGGCACTGTTCTAGTCATTCAATGAAGAGATTATAACCGCCATAACTGTACTACAGAATCACTATTCGCAGGCGGAGTAGGCAGTCTTCAGGCGGCTGACAACTCTCGATTGACACTCGGGACCCCAGCATATTGGTGAAATTGGACGTATTGAGCCAGAAGGAGAAGTCGCAGTCAATGCAATCCTAACTAACGAGAGCAGTTGTCGCATTCGGTTCTCGCCGTTGCCAAAGAAACGCTCTCCTTTATCTCCCAAGTCGACTTACAGTACACCCCCCCCCCCCCAGCCCCACTCCCCCCCCCCCCCCCGGTTACATGTGCTCCTAAGTGGCCAGTTGAGACGACTGTGACACCTCCATTCAAAATGGCACTAAGCAAGGCCGCTGCGGTGACAGTGGTACTGATGACGACTGCTGCAATCCGGTCTACCGGCGAAATCGAATACATTGGGAATGGGCGTTACATCAGGTATGTGCACCGGCGTTTATACGTTGTGTGCCTCTGGTGCGCGGAATGGACATTGGCAGCCACACGCTTCAAGTTCAAACTAACATCTACCATATTACCACCGTAATATACAAATTCGTGGGGTACTGTGTACGCCCAATTGCCGACGGAAGCGTCTATATAAAGGGCCCAATTCTTCATAACTTCAACTCTTGTCAGAGGGACAAACCCTTGCCCGTCGTCACGGCCGAAAGGTGTAAGCCAAAAGAAAGGCTACCTTCCCCCTCCGAGGTCTCAGTACCCGTTCTGTAAACCCCTTAGGGGAGTTCCAGAAAGCGGTGTTAGGAACCCTAAGATCCTAGGCGCTGCCGCTATTCTACTGTGTCCGGAAACTATCTCCTGTGCGCTTACCCATTATTGCTACAAAAGCAGGGTAACGGGCAAAAGAAGTCCAAGGCAGTAGATAGTGGCAATCTACTCTACCAAGCTACGGAATCCGACCAACGAGAGGATTACGGCTTCCGTCACGAGAGAGAGAAGTCTTAGTGGACCGAGTAATCGGCTCCGAACCTTATCCTTGCTGTCGCACGGAGTGTTGTCAGTCGACGAACGGATGTGAGGAGACAACGGTAGTGGAATAAGATCTGCAGCTACCACTGGGTGGCCGACTCCGCTAGGTAATCGGAGGAGAGGTTGGGGTAAAGGCAGCCCTCTCCGTCGAGTTACGGCAGGTAGCGGCTTTGCAGTGGTGACCCGGAAGCGTGAGTCAATCCTTGTCGGATCTGTACGATTAGTGCAGAGCTAACAAGATTGGAGCGCGCATCTTTTGGTTTCACTGTCAAGTCTCTATTGCCTCCTGTGAGAAATAAAACCGTTCTCTTTCAGGAGTCTACATCCACAGTTCGGTTGTCGGACCATTTTGGTACCGAGTGCGTGCTCTCTTTCAGGGCAAGCGACACAACAACCGAACTCATCCTTCGTCAAGCGGATTCGAGACAAGTCGAGCCAGACGCCGACTCTCCTCTCCGCAACGACTCTTCGTGCAGCGAGCAGCTGTACCAAACCGTGCACTGTCCTCATAGGGCGTTGATTCGAAATTGTGCGCGTGTGAAACAGGTCACGTTCAGGAATGTCTGCCACGGCTCGCAGGCCTTCATCGGCCCGCCTTCGAACGCCTGCCTCGGCGACAATTGGCCGCAATTTGCGCGCCGCGCCAGCTTCGGCTTCCGCGACGACGCCGGCCGGGCCACGGGCCCGTTTCACCCAACAACACGCCGACGCGCTTCGCTGTCGCTTTGACGGCGGCAACGCCGTTTCGCAAACTGTCAATTGCGGTTTTGTTCAGCGACTAGTCGACACGTTCCCGGGCATAATTGCTCAGGGTGCCTCGGCAATCCGGCAGGCTTTGCCGCGAATCAACATGCTCCCGGACGAGGCGGCGTACGTCGAGATGGCTCATAGCTATCTAAGGGAATTGCCGGCGGTAGTAATGGAAGAATCGCCAGATCCCATAGCCCAACGTGAAGCGAAAGTGAAGGATGCTCACACGCATACCTTGTTCGCTTACTTCTGGAATACGTCAAATTGGCCGACGATGGCTCCAACGCTCCGATTGAAGCGTAAACTGTCCGGTTTCATGACATCGTTCCTTCAGAGAAGCGACTTCAGATATACTCCGCCCCCATCGTTCTTCGAGCGGTTCAAGCGCGAGTGGGAGAAGCGAACGGAGGAAGTGCTTCGGGACTACGCCGGCAGTGAGTTTGAGCCGTATCTGACTACGGTCGATCCGACGGCCATACCCAAGCAGTTGCTTCGGGCTGACGAGGACTATATTGCCCAATGTGTGGCTAAATATCCCGTCAACGACGACACTCGTGTGATTTCGTTGGATGGCAAAGTGATGCGTGTGCGTATGCAGCTAGGTTGCTACTTCTACACGGAGGCCGACAAGGACCCCGTGACCCAAGGCGACGTCACAAGGGCAGCGAGTACACTGCCGCCGACCTCGCCGATCGGCAACGGCGGCCAGCAGCAGGGACTGCCGCCGCCAGGAAGCAGAAGTGCCACCCCAGCAGTGGTTCTGCAGCCGAACGTGGCGCAAACGCCACCAGTGGTGCACACGCCGCCGAGGGCGTCACCACCCCACGCGGGACCCACGCCGTCAGTGGGGCAACCGCTAACGCCGGCGCGGCCGGCGACCGCCAGCAACCAGCAGCAAAACACAACTTCCTTTCAGCCGCCCAATCGACAATCACTGTTCGTACAACCCCCAGTTGTGCGACGACCTAGGGAGCAGCAGCAGCTGCCTCCAATCGAAGAATGTTCGCCCCATGGTTCTACAGAATCGCTACATACTTCAGCATTTACTAGGACTTCAGGGCGAGGACAGGGTGACGTAGCGAGTAGACTGCGTCAGTTCCGGCAAAGGACCGGAATGACGGCAGACGAACTTGTCAGTCTGATCACCCAAGACCCTTCGGCGGCGAGAGATTTTCTCGACGCAGTCTCAGACGAAGACACTCAGGGTGGCACTAATCAGCCACCAAATCCCAATGCCAATCGCCCACCGGCGAACGGCCAGCCACAGCCGAGAGTGACACTGTGTCGAGGGATAAACGTGCAAAACGGTTTCAGGAGTACCTTCGATTTAGACAATCGTCGCCGGCAAGAAGAACAGCAGCGGCAGCAGCAGCAACCGCCGCCGCCGCCGCCGCCGGCGCAAAACCCGCCACCATCGGCCACTGATTTAGGGCTGAATGTGGCGGATAATCGGCGAAATAGGAGATTGCAGGCTCGAGAGAATCAGCGCCGAACGGACCCGGCGACGGCAGCGACACGGCCGCCGTCAACGTTGGCCGGAGAACCAGCGGCTCAGATGACTGACGCCGTTCAACAGTTCGATGTTTACTGGTACGCTGGCGGCGCAACAAGCCAGTTGTACAGAAATTCGCATATTTCCGGTACACTTTAGAAGCGGCAGCGGCTTCTTCCTACGCCAGCGCAGCAGGCTGTTTGGCCTCACTGTCCAAAACGGGTTCCAGCCAACATCGCCACTTCCCCATTTAGCCCGGGCACGATGGGATTGCTGCCTTGGCTATAGACCCTGCGGAGCGGACCCTTCGGCAACGGCGGATTGTGATCCGACGGCTGATCGTTTTCTTCCAGCTTGCCTGCGAGCTGCGGCCTCCGCCCCTAAAAATGGGGGGAAAGTTTTGCTTCCCCGCATTTGTTCATGTATCTTTCTTTAGAAACGACAGGCAAAAGAAAAGACCGCCCCAGAGCTCTCTACTTAGCTCGACAACGACCCACCTCGACATGGGCGTCTCCAGGTCGATCGGACCTTGCCGGCAGCCGAGTGGGGCTCGCCCGAGATCTGAAACAGTGAACCTGGTGTGCGCCTAGGACGTGTGTCTCTAGAACCCTATATTCTACCATATGATACCATCACAATGCTGATTGTTCATTGGCCAAAGGGGGGGTAGTAGCCTTACAACTTTCGATTCTTATAAACCAATCGGTCGTGACAGGGCTTAATATTTTTCCAACCATCCATATGGGACCCTATAGGAGCCTCGGTCTGGCTTAACGTTGTATTTAAAGCTAATATTTCCGTAAAAGTCGTGTCGCTGTCATTGCGAAGCTGCCACCAGAGAGATCGCTGAGAAGATGTCCGTGGGACGGAACACTGGGTTGTAAACCTCTGACTGCCATGTCACGAGGAGCTTCGCCGGTACAGCGATCCAACCGATATTTGCGTATGTCTCCAGCGGTGTGAGACAGGGCTCCACATGTGCAAGAGTACTGAGTGCACTCGTTGCGTCTCAGTCATCCTGACGGATACCTGTTTGGGTACTCCCGATGGGTATACACCATGCTCCCTTTTGACCGGCCAATCGGGTCGATTGGAGAGTAGCGGATGCACAATAACGAAAACCAAAAAGCCCCCCTCTTCCCCCCGCCGGAGCAGCGTGGTAGAGAGGGGGGGGGGGGGGGACCCCCAACCCCCCCCCCCCCCCCCCCCCCCCGCCAAAAGGAAGGGGGGGACGAATAGTGGAAGGAAGGTGGATGAGTGGAGCCCACTCATTTTATAGAAGTGGCGGATGCACCGGCGTTTATACGTTGTGTGCCTCTGGTGCGCGGAATGGACATTGGCAGCCACACGCTTCAAGTTCAAACTAACATCTACCATATTACCACCGTAATATACAAATTCGTGGGGTACTGTGTACGCCCAATTGCCGACCGAAGCGTCTATATAAAGGGCCCAATTCTTCATAACTTCAACTCTTGTCAGAGGGACAAACCCTTGCCCGTCGTCACGGCCGAAAGGTGTAAGCCAAAAGAAAGGCTACCTTCCCCCTCCGAGGTCTCAGTACCCGTTCTGTAAACCCCTTAGGGGAGTTCCAGAAAGCGGTGTTAGGAACCCTAAGATCCTAGGCGCTGCCGCTTTTCTACTGTGTCCGGAAACTATCTCCTGTGCGCTTACCCATTATTGCTACAAAAGCAGGGTAACGGGCAAAAGAAGTCCAAGGCAGTAGATAGTGGCAATCTACTCTACCAAGCTACGGAATCCGACCAACGAGAGGATTACGGCTTCCGTCACGAGAGAGAGAAGTCTTAGTGGACCGAGTAATCGGCTCCGAACCTTATCCTTGCTGTCGCACGGAGTGTTGTCAGTCGACGAACGGATGTGAGGAGACAACGGTAGTGGAATAAGATCTGCAGCTACCGACTGGGTGGCCGACTCCGCTAGGTAATCGGAGGAGAGGTTGGGGTAAAGGCAGCCCTCTCCGTCGAGTTACGGCAGGTAGCGGCTTTGCACATGTATAGGTGCCAAAGAGCAGAAATCGAAAGGAAAAAAAAAAAAAAAAAAAAGAAGAACAAAGGAAAAAAAAAAAAACCCGAACACAAAAAGAGAACCCACCACCACGAGGGGGCGGGGGGGCGGGGGGGGGGCCCCCCCCCCCCCACCCCCAAAAACCCCCCCCGTGTACTGGCTGGACAACTGGGTGTCCACGCCTGTGGGTGTAGGAGGAGGCTTGGTCTCTCTCGTGCTGATCCATGGCGCCTTCAGGGCCGACGGAGGCAGTGTGGGCGCTGTGAGGACGCTGCACTATCTGGAGGTGGTCACGGATATCCTCAGCTCTTCCGTCAGCCTGCTTCACTCCAGCCACCTCGCTGAAGCGTTCAGTGCGCTGGCAAGGCGCTGTCAGGTGTGGACCATAGATGGGCAAGGTCCAAAACTTGGGACCTCGCAAGCTGCAATTCCAACTCGTGCTGTCAGTTTGGGCAGCTCAGCATAACTCCTTTGGCAATCACGTGTGCTTCAGCAGAAGGTGTTGCTACATTTTGTAGTGGCTGAGAATACAACGTCGAGACAAGATTGTACAACTATGAGTGTCAACTGAAATCCAGTTCACGTGTGGTAGTGAAGATTATGACATCATCACAAACTGCCACAGGCAAAACTTCACTTTCCAAATTTACGTTGCCACAGTTAGAATCTCTGAAAGCGTCCTTTCTAAAAGAATTGGTGAGGTCATTGCTTTGTTTCGCCGCGCCTCAGCGCGGCGAGGTGTATATATGTCGCGTCCAGTTTCCGTATTTGTCCAGAATCCGTATATACGGATTCTGGACGCTGCGCCGTCCAAAATCCGTATATACGGATTCTGGACGCCGTTCTGTCCAGAATCCGTATTCGAGAAAGGCGCGCGGCCGAACACTCGTATACGCTTTCTGGACGTCCAGCATCCGCATTCGCGAAGTGCATGCGCGACTTGGGTGGGCGGGCGGGAGCCGTTGTGTTTAAGTTAGGGGACAAATATTCGCCGCTTTTAATCTGTTACATCCGGTTTATATTTCGAAGAAAGCGCTTTTCATTTCAGAGCGCTTAAAATAAAAATTGCGCTTTTAATTTTTGAAGAATGCGCTTTTAAAATTGTTGAAAATGAAGAAAGCGCTTTTGAAATTGAACAAAGCGCTTTTAACTTTTGAGAGGAAGATGCAGCTGTAAACATATGAATTTGATTTAAAGTCAGTATTAGATTCAGGCTTAGTCTAAGGCTTAGGCTTAGGCTCAGGCCTACTATCTCCTCCTGCTCAGGCCTACGATCTCCGCCTGCTCAGGCCTACGATCTCCGCCTAGTATGCTTAGCCTGGGCTCAGGCCTACGATCTCCTCCTGCTCAGGCCTACGATCTCCGCCTGCTCAGGCCTACGATCTCCGCCTAGTATGCTTAGCCTAGGCTCAGGCCTACGATCTCCGCCTGCTCAGGCCTACGATCTCCGCCTAGTATGCTTAGCCTGGGCTCAGGCCTACGATCTCCTCCTGCTCAGGCCTACGATCTCCGCCTGCTCAGGCCTACGATCTCCGCCTAGTATGCTTAGCCTAGGCTCAGGCCTACGATCTCCGCCTGCTCAGGCCTACGATCTCCGCCTAGTATGCTTAGCCTAGGCTCAGGCCTACGATCTCCGCCTGCTCAGGCCTACGATCTCCGTCTAGTATGCTTAGCCTAGGCTCAGGCCTACGATCTCCTCCTGCTCAGGCTTACGATCTCCGCCTGCTCAGGCCTACGATCTCCGCCTAGTATGCTTAGCCTAGGCTCAGGCCTACGATCTCCTCCTGCTCAGGCCTACGATCTCCGCCTAGTAGGTATGCTTAGCCTAGACTCAAGGCTACGATCTCCTGCCTGCGATTTTAAATGCGCTTTATAAGCGAAAACTGTATTCGCACTCAAAAGTTGCATATTCAAAATCAAAAGCGCGTTCTGACTTGTATAAGCGCTCTAGAATAAAATTAAAAGCGCCGAAAAATATTAGCCTTTAAGTTACATAACTGTGCAATTTTCTTTGCAAGTGTGATTTCCTTTGAAATCAGGCTATGCTTAGGCTCGCCCTGCGCCCAGAAACGGATCACAAGAGTCAGTCGGCGTCGCAGTCTGGCGGGTCGAAGCTTAGGCTTAACGCGACCGGTGACCGACTTCAGGGCGCGCGGAGCGCGCCCTGAAGTTGGTGGTCGCGCTAAGCCTCAGCTGAGACCCGCCAGGCGCGACGTCGACCGAGTTTTAGTGCAAACTGTAAGTGGGGTGAACACTCCACCGTATACTTCACCTCCTGCTCAGGCTGGAGTAAGCCCCTTGCACGCATTCACTCGAATACGTTTTCTGGACGTCCAGAAAACGTATATAGGCCTGCGCCTTCCTCCAATACGGATTCTGGACAGCGTGGCGTCCAGAATCCGCATATACGGATTTTGGACAGCGCAGCGTCCAGAATCCGTATATACGGATTCTGGACGAATACGGAAACTGGACGTAACATATATACGGATGACAATGTCTGTCTGTCTGTCTGTCCGTGTGTGTGTCCGTCCGTGGCACCGAAGTAAGATGTGTGACATATGTGGTCAAGTAGACTCGAGGTCGCTGAGTACGGATCCAATGTCCGTTTCTGCTGCTAATTTCGCATTTTCGAGATATTCGCAATTAAAATTCGAAAATGTCGAAAATCGACTTTTTCGCCTGATGCGCTAGCCGCGAAATTTCTACAGAAATGGAAGGAGCATGGACCACGGATAATTTGTAACACAAAAGAAATTTTTTGCAAACCTAGAATTTAGTAGAAATATGCAACTATTTGTCAAAATTGCATAAATTGACTGAAATACAACGTCATTTATTGACGAATGTAAATGCAGAAATGGAAAGGTCGTATGCCAATAAGGATTTATGGCATAGTTTAGCGGTTTTTAAAAATTACAATTTCGAGATGTTTTCAATCAAAATATGGAAATGTCAAAAATCGACTTTTTCACCTGATGATATAGCGGCGAAATTTCTTCAGAAATGGAAAGAGTATAGACTGCGGAAATTTGTAACGCAAGAGAAATTTTTTGCAAATATGGAATTTAATAGAAATACGTGATTATTTTTCAATATTCCATAAATCAACAAAACAGAACGTCGTTTTTTAACGAATTTGAACGCAGAAATGGTAAGGCCGTGTGCCAATAAGAATTTGTGACATAGTTTCACAGTTTTAATAAATTCCAATTTTGAGATACTTAAAATTAAAATTTAAACAAATGTCAAAATCGATATTATCGTCTGATGGCCAGAATTTTTTATACTCCACAAAAAAGTGTGGAGTATATAGCGATTGTGCGCGAAACGCAGAAAATTACAACGGATGTAGCTCGCGCGTGAAGCGGCCGATTTGCAAACGGTCTTTTGCGTTGGGTAGGCCTAGTAAGTGGGCAGGGTGGACACCAAACGGGGTCACGCTGCGGGACCCCGTTGGCGGGAAATTCAAAAATTTAAATTTTCAAAGTACTGAAAAATGCATTAGGCAAGGTAGAACTCGAAAAAGTTGCATATAATGGTATATACTATCTTGTGATATGTTGTAGTACTCGATAGGGCCGAGGGTGGAAGAAATGAATTGGATCGCTGCGGGACCCATTTTGGCGCCAAATTTGAAAAATTCGCGATTTTTCGCTATTTTCCGACTTTGACGGTTTGCTGTGCGCGGTAGGTAGCAGCTAGAGCCGCGAGACCGCTTTTGGTGCTCCTTCCCAGATGTTCTCTATCGAATGAGCCATGAACGGAGAAAATCGGTTGAGACACAAAAAAGTTATCTTGGTGGAACTTTTTTGACTCCGGGGTCAAAAATTGCGCTTTTCGCGTTTCAGCGTCTGTAGCGCTCGAATGCGTTGCCGAATCGGTTCAAAGGTGGTTTCAAACGATTCTACGTTGAAATCTGGTCCAGAAAAGTGTTTTTGGCAAACTTGCAGAGCTACAGTAACCCGGCCGCGTCCATTTGAATATTGGGTGTCGGGTCGACTTTCGCGATATTATACTCGATTTCGGGGTTTTCGGGGCCGCTGATTACGAATTTGGCGTTCGTTTAGCGCTTAGATGATGGTTAAGCGTACCTATGACGAATTTGCATGCTACCGTACCCCAAGTGCAGAATTTTGGTTTTGCGAGTCCATAGAAAGTTAGGGGTGTTGTATGTCGATTCTGGGGTATTCTGTGGTGTAGATCACGAATTCGGCATTAGTTTTGGGGATAAATATTTGCAGCTTTTAAATGGCACGTCCAGCTTTTAATTGGCATCTTGCGCTTTCAATTTCTGGCGGCCGCGAAACGCAGCAGTGCGCTTTTAATTTGGCCGGAAGCGCTTTTAAAATGGCAGAATGCGCTTTTAAATGGCAACTGGCGCTTTTAATTCCGTGGAAGCTGCGGAGCCGTGCCGCTGGTCAACCAAAAGGCAGACGGTGGGGATAAAAGCGAGCGCACTGAATGAATGACTTTCTCGTTGCATTCTGTGTGCATTCACGTAACTTGGATGTCCAACATTCGCATTGCTTGATTGAACACATTGCTATCCCTTGACAACGTATATTCGTTTGAATTCAGGCTATGCTTAGGCTCGCCCTGCGCCCACAGTCCACAAGAGTCAGTCGGCGTCGCAGTCTGGCGGGTCGAAGCTTAGGCTTAACGCGACCGGTGACCGACTTCAGGGCGCGCGGAGCGCGCCCTGAAGTTGGTGGTCGCGCTAAGCCTCAGCTGAGACCCGCCAGGCGCGACGCCGACCGAGTTTTAGTGCAAACTGTAAGTGGAATAAACACTCCTCCATATAATTCACCTCCTGCTTAGGCCGGCTGAGCCCCTTCCCTGCTTTGCCCTGTCGCGCAAACAGCGATGCCTGGCCATTGCTGCGTGCCATGAATACGCTCCTCCACCGCGTCAAGTCCAGGGGAATACTGCCGGAGGAATTAAAAGCGCAACATGCCATTTAAAAGCGCGTTCTGCCATTTTGAAAGCGCCTCCTGCCATTTCCGAAGAGCGGCAAGCAAAAGCTGTCGTTTCAAGTTAAAAGCGCTAGTTGCCATTTAAAAGCGCTTCGTGACTTTATTAAAAGCGCAAGGCGATTTATTAAAAGCGCCCAAAATCCCCACCCATTAGTTTTGCGTTTGGGTGAGTAGGAGTTCAAATTTGTGGAGTATACTGCGTCCCCCGGACGACTTGCCTGGTGTTTATTGATAAATGTGCCCTCGGAAACAGAAATGCGTACGCTGAAAACAGGAATTCGCTCGCACCAAACTTTTGGCAAGTTTTTTTGTTGGATGTGACGTTTTCACACAGGTAGGAAACATCAGATAAACGGCGTCGTATCATGCCGATAACATATAGCGAACGCGGCGATATCACTGAGCTTTAGATCAGCTGTACAGACAACCGTACCGTGGGGATAGGTGCACTTGGTATTAACGTACACATTCTCAAGACACCTTCTCCAGATGCGGCTAACGATGTATACAAAGTTCACTATACTGTTCACCCAAGTTTGACGGACACAAAGTATAGGTTGAACTTTTTACACACACAGCTTGTTTTGTTTACTGCGTTGGTTTGGTTTTGTCTTGCGTGTTGCGCATATTGGGGTTAGATATCAGGGTTACACAGTTTACAACCCAGTTTGACAACCCAGCTGTCAAGCCCATCTATGCCTAAGGCGATGGAATCAATCATTCTGATCGGTAGTGAACTGGTCAGCTACTTCATAATCCACCCCCTGCTAGCCATGAACCAGGGGGCGATTGCACCAATATTGTAGTAGAAAAGAATTGTGCATTTGTACAGCTCGATGACTACTGGATAAAATGTGCAAAATTGATGAACTTGAAAGAAATCAAATTATTGTCCTGAAGACTTTGCGGGAAGATAGTTCCATTCTCGTACTGTAATGAACAGTAAAATTAATGAACAGTAAAATTGTGTGTGTATGGAACGTTGGTGCAATCGGCCCCAGTTGTCACTGCTCCTTCTGGCCAAGGAGAGGGCGGCCACAATGGAGATAAACTACTCATCGTTGGCTATCCAACGTCCGTGTCGCCTTGCGGCGACCTCCTTTGCAGCCGCCTTCTGTCTCTATGCCCTTCTAGGCCTCCCTCGTCTTCTCTTGAACAGCTATCTCTTTCTCTTCGTTGCCTACGTGGGTCACACCAGTTTCATCCTCTGCCTATTTGCACTCCAGCTCCGATACGTGATCAAGTTTCGGTGCAAGTACGTCGCCTGGGGCTCTCCACCTGTCTCATTTGGACTAGACCAGGTCAATGATCAACTGGAGCTGCAGTATGCAGGTTATCTTAACCACATTGCATCCAGGCCAAACGTATTGTTGGCAGGCCAGTCTGATGGCGCGCAGAGCGCAGGTCAAGCGTCACTTGGGCCTCTTCCTCGGTTCTACGGGCCTCAACCTCCTCTGCATCTCAGTGGTCTGCTCCTGCGGCCTCCTGCAAGGCCTCACGTACCTCAGTCACGTGTGGAAGGACACCTGGCTGGTGGAGCGCTGGATTCGTCCTCTGCTCATCCCCCACTTCGGCTGGTCGTCCGTGGCCCTGCACCTGGCCTCCGATGCCAACTCCACCCTGGGCATCGTCTTTTATGTGCTGTTCACCGAGAAGTACAACGGAGCCTTCAAGTGGCTGACTAGCGTCACTGTGGGGGCTCTGAAGAAGGTGGCTGTCGCCCTCGCCAAAGCCTTCTCTCAGCCCCTTGCTGTCGTCAAGGGAAAATGCACGAGGGATTCTTAGTGTTAGTCTGATGGGTACGGTAGAATAGAGGGCGACACCCTAGGTACGAGAGAGCTCCCTCGTTATTGTGCTACCTATATGGAAATGCGATGCTGTGTATTGTGGTATTCTATTATGGTCATCTCGACTCATACTGTCGCTGGTTATGTTCATACTTGGCATGAAACAGGGTGTCATGCCCGAATAACCAGCTGGGTCGACGTACGGAAACAGAATAACTGAACCAGGTTTTGCATAGCACTGCCTACATGTCCCTCTCTATGCCGTAGTTCAATTTCGTTAAAGGTAGTATGCAGGCAGGTAGGTAAGGTACTGCATTATTTCTGCTGCGGCCATGCCAAGTCATTCAGTACGTGACAGGGTGAACCATTTCTCTTCTCATGTAGATATGAAGCAGGAGCTGCTAACTATGTATGTATGTGCATACAGGTTTATAGGGGGCGCTAAAGGTAAGATCGCGTCTCAAGCAGTACTCGGCGTGACAGAATGCCTCCTACTGTACCATTATCGCGGTGATCAGTAACAACAAGACGCACAAACAAATTGTGTGGCCAACGCCAACGCGATTTGTCGTGGCTTCTTGACAGCTGGTTGAGCGCGCCCAACATCAACACGCGCTATATTGTTGAGAGGAAGCGTGATTTTTCAGAAGCCACACATTTGGGAATGGCTGGCTGGCTAACCATTGGCCTCTGATGTCCATCAAATTGTGGCTTGTCCGGCAAAGTGAGGATTCTCCAGACACCACAAGCGCAGCGTCAGCTCAGCAGGTACTGTTTCTTTATGGGAAGTTCCATTATTGATACTCAGTAGAGAAGTGCGCCGTCAAGTCAGTAGCGGATCCAGGGGGGGGGGGGGGGGGGCCCGGTGGTGCGTCCGCCCCCTCCCAATTCGGCCAAACCGCCCCCCCCCATTCCCCCTCCCGAGAAAAAAAAAATTGCGCGGCAGCACCTCAAAAGCAAAAAATTTTCGCCTGCGGCGCTATTTTTTATAGCACTTTTGTACCAAAATGCGCCAAAATCGGCCAAAATTTTCGCCTGCGGCGCTATTTTATATCACTTTTGTACCAAAATAGGCCAAAATCGGCCAACATTTTCGCCTGCGGCGCTATTTTATAACACTTTTGTATCAAAATAGGCTAAAATCGGCCAAAATTTTTGCCTGCGGCGCTATTTTAAAGCATTTTTGTACCAACATAGGCCAAAATCGCCAAAAATTTTCGCCTGCGGCGCAAATTTTTTATGTGCTTTTATAGCATCTTGGTCCCCCCTGTGGCCTCAAAAATTCCGCCCCCCCCCCCATTCCAAAATCCTGGATCCGCCACTGCGTCAAGTAGAGCTGTCTAACCACCTTAGTTCTGTGTCTCTGCTGGGGTTTTGCAACATGCTATATGTAATCTACGGAGACACCCAGCAATCAGTAGTACAAGAGCAAATGCCAAATTCAAGACAGTCACACCAAGGAAGTTGGTGATATAGCCTCCAAACAGTGCGAAAATAGTAGCGTAGTTGTGGCGATATCTAAAAGTGCATCTGTGCCATTGTTGTATTTCACAGGATAACTTTTGCAATCAAAAGAAGGCCTGACCTCTCTGTGATGACTTTCACTGTGCTGGATTTGGGAAACAGTTTCAGCTCACCACTGCCATTGGTTGGTTTGCTTCCCACCGAGGAAATAAACGAATGCTCAGTACAGAGTTTATTCACCTTGGCTTTGAATATATCAGGAATTGCT
This sequence comes from Linhomoeus sp. GSCO2_2, assembly GCA_030248115.1. Lineage (NCBI taxonomy): Eukaryota > Metazoa > Nematoda > Chromadorea > Monhysterida > Linhomoeidae > Linhomoeus > Linhomoeus sp. GSCO2_2. The sequence goes on from JASAMZ010011190.1 coordinate 86,762, forward strand.
GAGTTGAAACCAGACTGACAGCACTGCTCTTTCTGTAATTCTTCAAAGCCTTTTCCTTGACACGTAGTGCAGTGAACGAAATTAGGTTGCTGACAGTTGACAGTTGACTCTATAACTGTGGTTTCGTACAATATGGTGAGCAGATGGTGAGCTTTGAAGTCATGCAAATTCTTCAATGTGCCATTGTATATTTGCATGCTGTCTCCAATCCAAGCAGTAATCGACCAATTTGCATTGCCTCTAAGGGAGATCTCAATGTCTGGAACTCGAAAGTTGTTTAAACTCATCTGCCTGTGATTGTGGGCAAAGAAGCAATTCAAGCCGTGATTGACTACAGCAAATGATGTGAATAACTCCAAACATGGAAGCCTTTTGCCATTCTTTGCGCAGATCGACTGGGCTAATGGCATTGCTTTTTCTGGAGATGAGTAGTATTCATCCACACATATGGCCATGGAGGGCATTTTGTGGGTTTTGCTGGGGATTACATCAAAGCTTGTCTCACTGTTGGAGTAGCTGTTTGTCAAAATAAAGGCGATGAACAAGTAGGCTGTAAGTATTGTGCCAATTGCAAGAATGGTGAGAAGGCAGGCAGTTTGTGGTGCTGAACGCTTGGCTGGCCTTGTTCGCTCCAACACAGGAGTTGGATGCTGTTGTTGGGGCAATGTGAGAACTCCAGTCTGAAGTGCGCCTACAGCAAGCAGCCCTGGAGCTACTAGAGTGTGAACAGAACTCGCCCAGCTTTGTGTAACAATTAAGGATGACTCTGCCATGGCTTGCTTGGCAGTTTTGCGGCAGATTAGCCATTCCAAGAAGCTAATCAAAATTTCTGTGCATTCAACTGCAGAAAGGCCAAATGCCAAGGACAGACCTGATAGAAGAAGACTTAGAAGTTCCAGAAGATTAAAGTTGTCCTTTTCGGCCACTTCTATAATATTGGGATCCTCGAAGAATATGTTGACAGTGAATGGACTTGTTGAGTTGTTGTCGGATGTCTCAAAGTCAATAGCATTTGCGACAAACGTTGCCAACCTGCAACTTCTAGTGACTTCTGCAACTTCCATGACATTGCTGTAGTTGAGGACACCATGTATCGGGCTCCCTGGCTTGGAAATGAAGTCGTCAATGGGGCACTCACTCATCGATTGTGCCATGAAATTGTTGGAGCGCCAACTCTGTGGCATATACGGATGCGATTCAGGGATACCTGCAATAGGTACCACATGACCAGCTAAGGATTCTCGACAAAATGTAGTGAAGAAGGAATTGTGCAGCAAGCATCTGATGGCCTCTTTTCGGTTGCAACAGCGTCCATTGGGAAGACGACTGAATACCTGGCTGTCTCCTATAGTACAAATGTAGCAGCCGCACACCCCTTTGAAAACCATCTGACGTTTTAGATCTATAATGTGATGGAGCCTGGTGATCTGAGGCCTTGCCTGACACTCATCATCAGTGCCCTTTGGATGAGCTATCGGCAAGTTTCGAGATTCTGCGACACCCATAGACCACTTAGCGGCAACCCCTTTACCCATTTCAGGCAGACTGACAATCCGTGAACGCACAGCGGTGAAGTCTTGATGGGGGCTTTCAAGCCGGAAGTAGTATCGTTGCCTCTTGATAGCCCAACTGGACTTATTTCTACTGACAACAGCCAAGTTGGGAAATTCCTCTCCAGTGTATGGATAGTAGTCAGAATGCTGAAACCCTTCCATGTTCAACTGCAGCTCCAGACCACCGAACTCTCCAGCGCGACTACTCTTTAATTCAGAATTATTAAACTCGAGACAGTTGCGCCCATACGTCGTATACTTGAAGTTAAACTTTTTGCAACAATTGTGTATTTCAATGCCGTTGAAACGACAGCTTTTGACAATCTTGCATTCGTCTAGTAAGAATTCCTGTAACACCCCAATTGGATCTTCTGGGCTTTTCCCAATTTGCCTTGCCAACCTTTCGTATCCTTCTTCTGCGGTTTGCAGCCAATGCATTGTTTCTGTGTGCTGTAGTGCAAATAACTGATCGATATCGTCTCTTGTCAAGTTGAAAGAGTTGTTTGGCTCTTCACTAATATCGTAAAGTATGTTGAGTCTGTAGAAACGACCACTCACTAGCAAAAGGAGATACTTCCATGCCAATAGTGGGACTTTCAGACGCGTCAGCATCGTTCTGTTGTAGACTGGGACACCGTTTGCTGCACACATCTGCACCAATGGAAAGTTCACTGGGCGATCCTCGTCCATTTGGACAATTCTAAATTTCGGAACATATCTTTCCCTATAGTACATCTGCAAGTCAATGATGGTGACCAGTCCAAGAAGGGCGCCAATCATCAACAATGACAACAATCTAAATGAAGAACTGAACTTCCATCTGTTGCTACATCTCGCTAGCTGAAAGGCCACCGGTTGCACCAGCTGCATAAGGGAAAATCCTGTGAACAGTCCGAGGGTTCCTCCAGCAAGTTCAACAAGCTTGAGCGTGCTGAAGCTTGCCCGTGTCACTATGGAGATTGAGAGGCCAAACTTGCGTATCATTGCCACATTGTAGTAGTGGCTAATATTTCTTGCACTGACATCAAAGGTCCAGTAGTTGATTATTGTTTGCTTGTGACATCTCCGAATACCATTCGACCACTGCAGCTCATCTTGGCAGATCGTCTGTTTAGACTTCCCTTTGACATTGTAAGGCGTGTATTCCACCCACACACTGCATTTTGGAAATGCGTCCTTGGACTGGCATGACGTAGTGTGAAATGAATCAAGGGACACTTTGTCAAATTGCAGATTGCCAACCCAGCTCTGAACGTAGTCCCTAACCCACATTTTGATATTGTTGAGCGTGTACCATTGCTGAGACGTTGAAACTGAACTGTTCTGACCGTCGAAAAGAATACACAACATTTTCTTCGAAATCCAGACAGTTTCACTATCCGCACAATCCATTCCACCGATGCAGCGCATAAGGAGACTGTCCTTAGTTAGCTTGTGGTGGTAGACAGGCAAAGTGATTGCCGTGAATAGGTCTACAGTGTCCAGATTGACTTTCTCTCGCAGAAGATGCAGCACAGTGGAGACTCTCTTTTCTGTTTTCTTGTCAAGCGGTCCATTGTGAATCACAGTATGAAGTCGACGAACATATGCCGCGAATTTAGTTTTAGCCTTGGGACCATCTAAGGTTCCATTCTGATGGTGTTCAAATAGAGCTTCAACGCCCTGTGTCTGCATTGAGAGCGCCTCTATGACTCTTTCATTAACCCACACCCAGTATGTGTAGGGGTACGAAGAATTCCAATATGGAGAACCCTTCTTCGCAATCAGTGGCGGATCCAGGATTTCGGAATGGGGGGGGGCGGAATTTTTGAGGCCACAGGGGGGACCAAGATGCTATAAAAGAACGTACAAAAATTTGCGCCGCAGGCGAAAATTTTTGCCGATTTTGGCCTATGTTGGTACAAAAATGCTTTAAAATAGCGCCGCAGGCAAAAAATTGGGCCGATTTTGGCCTATTTTGGTACAAAAGTGCTATAAAATAGCGCCGCAGGCAAAATTTTGGCCGATTTTGGCCTATTTTGGTACAAAAGTGCTATAGAATAGCGCCGCAGGCGAAAATTTTGGCCGATTTTGGCCTATTTTGGTACAAAAGTGCTATAAAATAGCGCCGCAGGCGAAAATTTTTTGCTCTGGAGGTGCTGCCGCGCAATTTTTTTTTTCTCCGGAGGGGGAATGGGGGGGGCGGTTTGGCCGAATGGGGGGGGGGGGCGGACGCACAACCGCCCCCCCCCCCTGGATCCGCTACTGTTCGCAATGACTGACAGACGTCTGCCTCTGTTGTAGTCTGGGCACATGATTAGGTCAGGGATTCTGATCGGATTTGCAGATTCAAAACGGGTAGATGTGTAAGTTCCGCTGTGCCTGTAGAATTTGAGTGAAAGTAACAGGAATACAGTCATGCCACTGCCCTAGATACCTTAGAAATCAAGGAAAAATTCGTACATGCAACTCACCTAATGATGGCATAGACAAAGAAAACTGCCACAGCTCCTACTGTTGCATGCAGTAGAATGGCCATCCACCGCCAATGGCCTTTACAGTTTGAAGGCTCTCTTGTCAGTCGTTTGTAGAGTTCCCACACGCGAATCAAGCGCCCAGCATTCTTTTCAGAAGGGCCTTTTATGGGTTCGACGTCGATAGACGCAGCAGCCACTCCAAATTTCCTTGCTGGTGGTTGTTTTGGAAGTTCGCTTTCTGACGCCGTGGTTGCACTTGAGTTGGCGTCGTCAGCCATAGAAGAACAGAGCGAATGAGCTGATACAGAGGTCACGGTTTCGACTATGACTAAAGGATTCTCCTGCTAGTTCTGTCGCCAGCCACAGGATGGAATAGAGCATGACGTTCACCATAGCTGTTTGAACTGGAATTTGACCTGCCTTTTCCGCTTGATGAGATAAGCTCTGGAATCATTACTAGGTATGCCTCGCCCTAGCTGACCCTTCTGGCCACATATCAGGGCGAGTGGTATGAGTTCGATTAGGATACGTGGTGGCATGGCTGGACCGTTTCAGCGTAGTTGTGCTTGTGGACACTGCGGACAACGCATCAAAGCATGTAACATCTAGGTTGGCGGCACTTCATCTGCAAAAGAGTGTCCTGTGCAGTGTTGCCGAAGTACACGATTTTTCTAACGAGTACAGTACAGTACAGTTCATCTATCCAAAAATTTTTAAAAGTACAGTACAGTACAGTACGGCCGCTCCAATTTGCTAATGAGTACAGTACTAAAAAGTACTGAGTACTTAAAAAGTACTAAAAAGTACAGAGAAATCTGAAGTAAAGGGAGGATGCAGTTTATTAGGGAAATGTTCGATGTTGACACATGCAAAACAGGTGGTTAAAGTTGGCTGTTAGCCTTGAAATTGGCGTCGCTTCAACTTCCAAGCACCAATTCTCGACAATTTTGCACGAATCTCAATGTAAATTGGTGTATTCGGTCTGTCAAAGCGTAGATTATGCTGCATGCGAGGAACATAGAATGACCAAAGTTCTAAATAGTACAACGAGTACTAAAAAGTACTAAACAGTACTAAAAAGTACTCTGAGAATCTAATGAGTACAGTACAGTACAGTACTTTTGGGCCAAAAATCTAAAGAGTACAGTACAGTATACTGTACGTACTCGACTACTCGTACTTTTTAAGAGTTAAAAAGTTACTCGCGGCAACACTGGTCCTGTGTTCGTGGAAACGGAAACGCATGTGATTTGGTGAGATGCCCCATCCATGAATGGATCACAAAATTCGCAGCAGTCGCTCATTGTGCATTAATTTGTGCAAAATGTGCATGTGCATTTGTCCAACTCCAATCGTTGTCATAGTGTTGAATGCCCATCACCTCGTCTGGTGTCGGATTGTCTGCTCTGGACGAGTAAATCGTTTCCTCAGCTCCCGCCTCGGAATAGCATCACGCTCTGCAGGGCGAGCTTGACAGACTATAAGTGAAACAAGCTTTGCGAACATCCACGGTGCATCTGACTATTTCAGCTCCGCACTGGAGGGACGAGTACAGCAGAGATGTAGGCCTTTCCATGCTGCCAAAAGGAGGTGAGTACAGCAGAGGTGTAGGCCTTTCCATGCTGCCAAAAGGAGGTGCCGTACTGGGCTTCGAGAAGATCTCGAGTGTGCAGCGAAACGATGGCAAAGTGTTTCTAGAGCCTCTCGAAAATGGTTCTAGAGTCTAGAACCTTTAGAAGAATCCAAGAGCCTCTAGAAAATTATTGAAGGGTGTGCTATCTTGCGTTGCAGTGGTACAGTAGTACAGCTGGCTGTCTCACGGTGTGGCGTGGCGTGGTGAAGCGCGCCACGAAACAGGCTTACGCAATCGACCATCCGCACCACGGGAGGCGCGCACAGCTGGATATCTCTACGCTAGACACGCGCGCCACGAAACACGCTTACGCAATCGAGCGTCCGGGCCAGCAGAACGTGGGAACGAAAGAGCGCGGAACGGAAACAAAGACGAAGCGATTACTGCAGCGACCTAGCCCTACGGAGAATACTTGCGCACTACAGTAACGTATTACTCCAAGACACCTGGGCGCAGAGAGAGAGAGAGAACGGTGGACGAAACACACAAAGCGATTGCACACCGTGTACAATAGGCAATTATACCACACAAAGATTCGCCGCAAATCCCGCCCGAACATGACTTTAAAGGACGCGATACGGAAATCAAATCAATTTTCCCACACCAACAAATGCCGGTGCACACCAGAACTGTACCGCGGTCATATATACCTGGTCGTAAGAAGTAGTGGAAAGAAACTTCTTTGCGACAGCAGTTGTTGTTGAAACTTCCTTACCAGTGCCGACTTCGTCTGTCTGCAGCGCAGAACCAATGCCGACTTTGTCAAACAACGCAGAATGCCCGAAATTGGATATTGCACCGAACAATCCCCACGCTTAGAGTTTCGACAAAACATGGTTAAGGTGCCCCAATTGTCGACGAAAAGTCGCAAATCCTGGTCCGCATCGCAAAACGAGTGCCACATTCGGAATCAGCGCTCTCGAAAGCACCGAAATCGACTCCAACTGTGATTCTGTCAACAGAGGTGCACTTCCAATTTTGGACGCGGCCGGGGGTACGGTAGCCGGAAAAATATTTTTGAAAATCGGTTCCGTATCATTTTTCGACGAGAAATCACGTGGTGGACCCCATTTAGCCATTAGGAGTCGCATTCGAGCGTTACAGCAGCCCAAAGTCGAAAAGTGCCGAAAATCAGTTAACAGAGGTGCACTTCGAATTTGGACGCGGCCGGCGGTACGGTAGCCGAAGAAATATTTTTGAAAATCGGTCCCGTATCACTTTTCGACGGGGAATCACGTGGTGCAGCCCATTTTGCCATAAAGAGCCGCATTCGAGCGTGAAAGCAGCCGAAAGTCGAAAAGTGTCGAAAATCGGTCAAAATCACCGGTCGTTGGACCTACGTTTCTGGAGATCTACACGGCCGATTCTGGCGATTTTGGTGCCAAATTGAAGCAAATAGATTGGCGCTTCCGGGAAATTGCATCTTAGAACGATTTTACACCGGAATCTCACAACTCGATTTTTTGCACCGAAATTTCACACCTCCGAAATTTTCTTTTGCCCATAACTTCCGCGTGGGACCACCTAGGAAGCTGAGGTTTCTTTTCCGGGCTAGATATTGTCGAGGACTATAACATATCCAAAAATCACCAAAATCGATCAAGCATTGCGAAAGTTATGGATGGAGAACTGTTTTCAATGTACTACAAAATTCGAATTTTTGAATTTTCTCAAAATTTTTCCACTACGCGAAAAAAATGAAGGTGCGTCCACACCTACTATCCCTCGAGAGCTATCGATTAAAAAAAACCGCGTCCAAATCGGACGAAGTATGCGCGAGAAATCTTGGGTACAAACTTTCTACAAATCGGTGCCTCCACTATAGCACTCCGCCTTTTCAAGTCGGAGTGCTAAAAACTCAATATGAATAAACCCCGCTAATCGCAATGTGAAGCTTCAACCAGCCGGCAATCGAGCCAGCCGCGGCCGATGCCCTCTCTAATACACAACGTATGGCACTCGACAGACAAAGAAGCGGGCGGGCACAGCTAGCTGGCTATCTATGCGGTAGATCTAGATAGGCGCGCCACTAAACAGCCTTACGCAATCGAGCGTCCGCACCACGGGACGCGCGCACAGCTGGATATCTATACGCTAGACACGCGCGCCACGAAACAGGCTTACGCAATCGAGCGTCTGCGGCAGCAAAGCGTGGGAACGAGAGAGCGCGGTACGGAAACAAAGATGAAGCAATTACTGCAGCGGCCTAACCCTATGGAGAATACTTGCGCACTACAGTAACGTATTACTACAAGACACATGGGCGCGAAAACAGAGAGAGAGAGAGAGAGAACAGTGGACGAAAACACACAAAGCAATTGCACACCGTTTCCAACAGGCAATTATACCACACAAAGAATCACCGCAAATCCCGCCCCAACATGGCTTTAGGGCACGCGATAGGGAAATCAAATTTCCCGAACCAACACATGCCGGCGCACCGCAGAAGTGTACCTGGTCATAAGAAGTAGTGGAAAGAAAGTTATTTGCGACAGCAGTTGTTGTTGAAACTTCCTTACCAGTGCGGACTTCGTCTGTCTGCAGCGCCGAACCAATGCCGACTTTGTCAACAGCGCAGAATGCCCGAAATTGGACATTGCACTGAACAATCCCCACGCTTAGGGTTTCGACAAAACATGGTTAAGGTGCCCCAATTGTCGACGAAAAGTCGCAAATCCTGGTCCGCATCGCAAAACTAGAGCCGCATTCGGAATCAGCGCCCTCGAAAGCACCGAAATCGACTCCAACTGCGATTCTGTCAACAGAGACGTACTTCAAATTTTGAACCCGGCCGGTGGTACGGTAACCGGAAAAATATTTTTGAAAATCGGTTCCGTATCACTTTTCGACGAGGAATCACGTGGTGGACTCCATTTAGCCATTAAGAGTCGTATTCGAGCGTTACAACAGCCCAAAGTCGAAAATTGGCGAAAATAAGTCAACAGAGGTGTACTTCGAATTTGGACGCGGCTGGGGCTACGCTAGCCGGAAAACTATTTTTTAAAATCGGTTCCGTATCACTTTTCGACGGGGAATCACGCGGTTGACACCATTTAGCCATTAAGAGTCGCATTCGAGCGTTACAGCAGCTCAAAGTCGAAAAGCGCTCAAAAAAGGGTCAACATCACAAATTTTGGTCAATCATAACTTAAAATTTAAACGGTCGATTCCGGCGATTTTGGTCTCAAATGAAAGCAAATCGATGAATCTTGGGTGGAAATGGGTACCCAGCGCCATTGTACACCGGAATCTCACAACTCGATTTTTTACACCGAAATTTCAAAAAATTTTTTTTTCTTTTGGCCATAACTTCCGCGTGGGACCACCTAGAAAGCTGAGGTTTCTTTTCCAAGGTTGATATTCTCGAGGACTATAACATATCCAAAAATCACCAAAATCGTCCAAGTATTGCGAAAATTACGGATGTGCCAAATTGTGCGTAGTTCAAAAAAACGCCGTTTTTTCAGTTTTTTGTATTTTTCTCAAAATTTTTCCACTACGCGAAAAAAATGAAGGTGCTTCCACACCTACTATCCCTCGAGAGCTATCGATAAAAAAAACCATTTGCAAATCGGATCAACCACGCAAAAGTTATCGTTGCAAAACGGATTATGAAATCGGTGCCTCGACTATAGCACTCCGCCTTTTCAAGTCGGAGTGCTAAAAACTGGTGAAATATCTGAAACACGTCAAGAAAGACCTCAACAAGTGCAAAGGTGGAGTTACAGAAGTTGGTGTGTGGGAGTTACAAAGCCTTTATGTGAAATGGGAAGTGTTTAATAGAATGCGGGTGCAACAACTGTATTTAAGTTGGATTGCCGTGCTGAGTGCAACGCATTCTACATTTGTGCTGTGACGACAGGGACCAACGTCACACTGCCAAAGGACCTGCTAGCGTGTCCCGCTGAGATTGCAAATCAACTGGACTGCTTGAAGTGCCACACCTGCAGGGTACTGCCTTCCGGAGGCCACAAATGCCTGCTGGACGAAGGATGCTGTCCCGAAGGTTTACAGCGTTATTTATTGTCTTATACGTGCATGCTTCGTCTGAATGTACAAGACAAGTGGCATGGTACTACCGCACCGTAGCTAGTGGAAGAGAGAAAATTTGAGCGGCCTCTAATCCATCTCGAACCCTCACTCAGTTTCAATCGCGCTTCTGCGCAAGCTTTGGTGTTGACATGGTCGGCAAGATAAAGTACATGCCTAGCAGTCTTCGCTGCTTCTCTCCCCGCCCGCAGGCGAGACTCCAAGGCATTGCGTGGCGCCAACCTGCCCCATGAGGGACTGTCCAGAAGCTGCGCTGTGCCTCAACTATTGCGGATGCGGCGTCGTCGCCTATGACGAGAACTACGATCGAGTGTGCCACCAGTCGCCCTACGAGCCGCCGGATTCCGACTGTAAGAGAGTACTTCGGCTATTTGGAGTTTTTCCAAGAGTACGGCAGCTGAGTCTAGATCTAGCGACCGAAACTCAGCTAACGCTTGTCGTCTGAAATATAAACTATGTCAAAATTTAAAACTTGATGGTATGTAAGCTGTTGTGGTACTTGTGTGTCACGTGTTCTATTACAAAGCATACTGTAACTTCCAAACATACTCTGTTTACAGCAGTGTGAAACAGCGATCACTTTCCTCACAGGTGACCCTGAGACTGCAGACTTTTGTAAAGCCTGGACATTTCGCAGGCAGGACACTATCACTACGATAAAATATAGAATCACTCTCCTAAAGCGGCCTAGTTAGGAGCGCATTTCGGATTTGCATACTTTCCCCGCCGCTTTGTACCTGTCACCATGTTCAGTATTAACATTGTTCTGCAGAACGCAAGAAAGTGACTGGAACATACCAATCCAAAGTAGCGTCAAAGAGGTCATTCTTTGTGCAGGCCTGTGCTTCGTGGCGCCATGTTCGATAGAACCGGCCACGAGATGTCCCGAGGCGATGTTCTGCGATTGGACCGGCTGCTGCGGAGAGGGTTACAGTACGGCTTTCGGAAAGAAGGTCTGCCAGGACACACACAGCCGAGACAGAGAAGGGGAACATGAACATAACTTGTGACGACAGCCGAGCTTGCGTTGGTGATCGAAACACGTCAAAAGGTCAAAACTCGAGGATGGTTGTCAAAGGTTTTCGAACAGCTCCTGCTTGAGTTGCAATGCGACAACGAAAATGTGCCCAATCTTGAAACCGTGACTACAGTAGCGAAAACGCGTCCGAAACAGCCTTCACGGAGAGGCTTTGGTTTGGCGGTTCTGCTCTTATTTCGAAGTTCCACCTTCGATTGAACCCAATTCGCAATTCAACTAGCGAATCATCAGTTGACTTTCGATCAGCGATTGTTGACAAGATGCTCCAATAGGAATGGGGTGGCCTGCGTACCGAGTTGCTGCGGAGCCATCATATGTATTCAACCGTCGTCTGTGATTCAATAAGGAGAAGCGCCTCGGTTTTGAAAGTTTGAAAGGTTCTTAGTGGCCCCTGGTCGGATCGGCTTTCTCTTCACTCGCCGACTCATCCCGGCTGAGGCAGGGCGAAATACATGTAAGTAGATATCAACTCTTTTGAAGTCAGGCGCGCTAGTTCAAAGAGACCTGTTGGCTTTGTATTACGCCCCGTGGTTCACGCCTTATGGTGTGCGGCCTACATGTTCTAGTACGCCACAATCAGCCTATGAACTTCTTCGAACTCCTATATGACTGCTACTTGTTCCTCTGCCCCAACATGGCCAGAAAGTGGGCTCGAATGGACGTATTCGACCCCAAGTAGACGAGGGGGTTGATGACGCTGTTGTTGACGTGCAGGAGGGTGGCCACGTAGAGAGGCCAGTGACGGTAGCTGACGGCTGGGATGACGCTGAAGCCCGCGGCCGTCAACAGCAGATGGAGGGCGATGATGAGAAACTGGACGGCCAGTCGGACTTCAAGCTGCTGCTGACGCTCCTCCTGTCCGCTGGTGGGCTTCGCGCCGGCCTGAACGGGCTTGGTGTTGGCGCAGATTGTAGGCCTGGCCGGAAATCGTTGCTCCTTCTGTGACAGCCAGTTAGTTATGGAGTCGTGGAGCCACCACGTCACCCATGACACAGGAGCCTACGGGTTGGTGTCTAACCATGTACCGTCCGCACCTGGTTCCCCCGTTCGTTGGCCGGGACTCCATTGTTTGGCTGCGGGGGGCCTGCTTCGTCGCCAAGCCTTCGCGTTGTCCAGGCCAGTTTCCTCGGCTGAGCACATGAGATGGTTGTCTTACTCCAACGATTGTTGGCACGTTGCATTACAATGATGACTACCGTGTGCCTACTGTACGTATTATGTATGTACCTTGGCAACAGCTCGACCTCCTATGGGGAGTCGCTTCTTCATCTGACTCACTCTTTGGTGGTTTCGGCGCACCGCGCGCAGGATGGCCACGTAACAGCCAACGATCGCTGTCACAGCGCTCAGGGTGAGCAACCGGTCGGACCTGCGTATAGACGTCACCTTTGTGGTGAACTGCTGTACTGTACTACGGTCACGTCCGGAAGGCGGAAATACCTTACATGCGTAGGGACGCAGAACGCGTTTCGCGTACTGAAAACGCGTACGTGCATCTTACATGCAAATTCACCTGTTTGAAAGGATTTGTGCAGCATCACGAGAATCGCCAACTCTGCACCGCCCAGTTTGACAATCGAGTTTGACAATTCATCGTGCAGTTTGCCATACCAAGTTACAGCCTAACAGCAGCTTTGTTAGCGCATCAATGGGCTTGCATACATTGCATGGTACGCGTACTTGGTACGCATTACGCGTTCTTTCAGGTGTAATTCCCGGACGGGACTGTGCGCCACCGAAGGCACGCAATCGTTCAGTTCCCCACGCACACTATCATGGCCAAGCAGCCGGCGGTGAAGGGCTCCACGAAGCTCCAGAAGAAGAGGTCCTCCATGTAAACGACTCTGCAGAAACCCATTAGCTGAAAGATAACGCAGCGACCAAAGCCGAGAGCAAACGCAGCGACGATGGCCGCCCAGACGCGCAGTTGGGAGAAGGTCGTCCAGTAGGTTCCGAAGCGACAGACCGCCCAGTAGCGGTTGAGACACAGCAAGCTGACCAGCTGAAGGAACAACGAGAAGGAATGCGGCCACTCAAGTGTCTGCAGAGGAGCTCGCCGCATGTTTGACTTTCGTGTTTTAGTTTGTGTTGAATTTCGTAGTTTTAATCACAATACTTGCAAAATAGTCGTTGGATTGATATAGGCGGCCCCGACTTGTGTTAGGAATTGTCACAGAGCATGTGTAGGTATGCTAGTGTTAGTACCACAGGTGCCTCGTCAAAGGGACCACTAATTGGATGGGGGGGGGGGGAGGGGTGGGGGCGCCTATTGTAAGATTTACAGTAATCGGATCCTCTATCAGCCGGTACCATTGAGCATCACTGGCAACAGCAGCGACCTACCAGCATGGACGTGGCCCAAGTCCAGTCGGCCACCATTCCCCCGAGAAGGTTTCCCACCCATCCCAAAGGCCGCATTCCCCTCAGGGTCGAAGGCGCGGCGTAAAAGACGAAGGCAGACAGCATGGCGAGGTCGCAGGCGGCCAGAGCGCTCAGCAGAGTGTAGAA
>JASAMZ010011191.1:0-14338 GCA_030248115.1 Linhomoeus sp. GSCO2_2
CCTTGCAAAACAAAAAAACTACGACGTGACCGTGAACCCCTACTTTTGGGCCGAAAAACCCGGTTTTTGCTACCCGGACCGGGGCAGCCCGACCCAGCCCGACGGCGTCCCTACCATCGGATAGCCCAATGTCTTTTACATATTCGGCCCAAAGCTCGTCTCTCTCCGTTCTACCAGAACACTATTCTAGCACCCAAAGTTCGTCGGAGGCCGAAAAACCGGGTTTTTGGCAACTTGCCAAAAACCGGGTCCCGGACGGAAGTCGAGACCCTTGATGCAGGTTTTTCCATCCAGAGACCTATCGAATAAAAAAAAAATTCGCACCGATCAGCAGAATCTAGCCCGACTTATGAGCGTTCCAATTTATACAAAATCCGCACCATCACTCTAGCACTCCTCCCTTTTGGAGGGGAGAGTGCCGAAAAGCGGTTTGTTCATTTTTTCGCCGCGCCTCAGCGCGGCGAGGTGTATATATACGGTTGACAATGTCTGTCTGTCTGTGTGTCTGTGTGTGTGTCCGTGGCACCGAAGTAAGATATGTGGCATATGTGGTCAAGTAGAGTCAAGGCCGCTGAGTATGGATCCGATGTCCGTTTCTGTTGCTAATTTCGCATTTTTGAGATATTCACAATTGAAATTCAAAAATGTCAAAAATCAACTTTTTCACCCGACGAGCTAGCGACGAAATTTCTTCGGAAATGGAAAGAGCGTAGACCGCGAATGATTTGTGACTCAAAAGAAAATTTTGGTAAATGTGGAATATAATAGAAATAAATAATTGTTTGTCAAAACTTAATAAATTTACAAAAATATAACTTCGTTTATTGACTAATGTTAAAGAAGAAATGCTAAGGCCGTATGTCAAAAAGAATATTTAACATAGAATATAAGTTTTAATAAATCGCAATTTCGAGATATTTAGAATTAAAATTCATAAATGTCAAAACCGACATTTTCTTCTGATGGGCTAGCGGCTAAATTTCTTCAGAAATAGAAATGGCATAGACAAAGTATAATTTGTAACACAAAAGAATATTTTTGCAAATGTGAAATTTGATAGAAATACGCAAATATTTTCCAAATTCCATAAAATGACAAAAATAGAACGTCAATTATTGAGGAATGTGAATGCAGAAATGGCAAGGCCATATGCCAATAAGAATTTTTTACACTGTTTTACAGAATCAATAAATTGCAATGTTGAGAAATTGAGAAATAAAATTTTAAAAAATGTCAAAATCGACATTTCATCTGATGGGCTAGCGGCAAAATTTCTTAGAAATTGTAAGTGCAGAGACTACGGATAATTAGTAACATGAAAGATATTTTTTACCAATACCAAATTTGACAGAAATGTCAAAATTTCGTAAATTGCAAAAATTTTTGTTAATTGATGAATATGAAAAACATAAAATAGAAAGGGCGTACGCAAAGAGGAATTCCTGATAAAGAACGACCGCACCCCAAACTTTTACCGCAAGTTTTTTGTTGGATGTGACGTTTTCACAGTGTTCACACCGGTAGGAAACACCAGACAAACGGCGTCGTATCATGCCGATAACATATAGCGAACGCAGCAATATAACTGAGCTTTAGATCAGCTGTACAGATAGGCGTCTCGTGGGGATAGCTGCACTTGGCATTATGGTACACGTTCTCATGATTCTTTCTCCAGATGCGGCTAACGATACAGTACAGAAGTTCACTATACCGTTCACCAAAATTTGACGGACACAATGTATAGGTTGAACTTTTTACACACACAGCTTGTTTCGCCGCGCCTCAGCGCGGCGAGGTGTATATATACGGATGACAATGTCTGTGTGTCCGTCCGTGGAACCGAAGTAAAATATGTGACATATGTGGTCAAGTAGATTCGAGGTAGCTGAGTGCGGATCCGGTGTCCCGTTTGTGTTGCTAATTTCGCATTTTCGAGATATTCGCAATTAAAATTCGAATATGTCGAAAATCGACTTTTTCGTCTGATGCGCTAGCCGCGAAATTTCTTCAGAAAAGGAAGGAGCATGGACCGCGGATAATTTGTAACACAAAAGAAATTTTTGCAAATGTGGAATTTAATAGAAATACGCGATTATTTGTCAGAATTGCATAAATTGACTAAAATCAAATGCCGTTTATTGGCAAATGTGAATGCTGAAATGGAAAGGTCGTATACCAATAAGGATTTGTGACATAGTTTTGCAGTTTTTAAAAGTTGCAATTTCGAGATATTTTCAAATCCAAATATGGAAATGCCGAAAATCGAGTTTTTCACCTGATGATATAGCGGTGAAATTTCTTCAGAAATGGAAGGAGTATGGACTGCAGATAATTTGTAATGCAAGAGAAATTTTTTTGCAAATATGGAATTTAATAGAAATACGTGATTATTTTCAAAATTCCACAAATCAACAAAAATAGAACGTCGTTTTTTGACGAATTTGAACGCGGAAATGGTAAGACCGTATGCCAATAAGAATTTGTGACATCGGTTTACATTTTTAATAAATTCCAATTTTGAAATTCTTTAGAATTAAAATTGTGAATAAATGTCAAAATCGAGATTTTCGTCTGATTGCCAGAACAGCTGTTTATTGATGATAATGATGAATGTGCACTCGGAAACAGAAATGCGTACGCTGAACACAGGAATTCGTTCGCACCAAACATTTGGCAAGTTTTTTTGTTGGATGTGGCGTTTTCACACAGGTAGGAAACATCAGATAAACAGCGTACCATATCATGCCGATAACATATAGCGAACGCGGCGATATCACTGAGCTTTAGATCAGCTGTACAGACAACCGTATCGTGGGGATGGATAGCTGCACTTGGCATTAAGGTACACGTTCTCAAGACACTTTCTCCAGATGCGGCTAACGATGTGTACAAAGTTCACTATCTGTTCACCAACATTTGACAGACACAAAGTATAGGTTGAACTTTTTTACACACACAGCTTGTTGGCACTCATCCCCTCCAAAAGGGAGGAGTGCTATAGTGATGGTGCGGATTGTGTGTAAATTGGAACGCTCATAAGTCGGGCTAGACTCGGCCGATCGGGGCGAATTTTTTTTTATTCGATAGGTCTCCGGATTGCGCAGTGTGCATCGAAGGTCTCGACTTCCGTCTGGGACCCGACTTTTGGCGAGTTGCCAAAAACCCGGTTTTTCGGCTTCCGATGAACTTTGGACGCTTAGAATAGTGTTCTGGTAGAACGTAGCGAGACGAGCTTTGAGCCGAATATGTAAAAGACATTGGGCTATCCGATGGTGGGGGCGCCGCCGGGCTGGGTTCGGTCCTGCCCGGGCCAAAGATCCAAAACCGGGTTTTTCGACCCAAAAGTTGGGGTTCCCGGTCAGGTCGTAGTTTTCTTGATTTAAGGCTGACCGAACGTTAATTGCCCCAATTGAAGAACTTGGATAGCTCTATCCAGAATCGTTTTATATGATGCGCTCAGAAGTGGGACCGGCCGGGGAATTCACTCCAAAGTTGGGCCCCGGGTTTCCGGGTAAAACTTCGGGTCGGCGTAACTATTGATAGTGTGCCCGTATCGAGATGGGGCAAAGGCCAAATCGGATAGAGCTCGGCGAGCTCTATAACATTGTAGTAGATCATTTCTCTCTAGATGGCCAAATTTTGGGTGAAAAGTTGAAAAAATCGATTTTTGGTCAAAATTTCAAAATTCCGCGTTTCCCATTTCTTGGTGTGTCAATCGATTACGCTGGTGTTTGGCGAGTTTTTGGTGCTTAGGAATGTCTTTCCGGGAAACGAGAAAAGGTCCCCGCCGAAAACTGTTTTTTCGAGAAATTAAAAATTTTTCGATAAATTTAGGGTATTTTGGTGCAAAGTGGGCCCGGTTGATACATTTTGGTGTCAATTCGACTTTCACGTGATAGAGCATCGAAGGATGCATAGTCTTTGTTAGAAACACTTTTTTCGTCCGACGCGTATTTTGGCGGGAAATTTGAATTCAAAATTTTCGCTGGGGGTTGCTTGGGCACTTACAGTGTAACAAGGGAAACGTGCAGGAGAACCTGCAGTGAAGCACTCCGACCAGAACGGGAGAAAGCAGGCCGCCACTCACTTATCATGAGAAATAAGGCCGATTTCCGCCCAAAGAGTCTCCACAAATTCCGCCGGCGCGCGAGTTTCAGAGTACGCAATTCCCTCCACCTACAAGGACCGGCCGGCGCGCAGCAGAACTCCACCGAAATCCTGTAGACCAGGCCGAATTGAGCCCAAAATGCGCCATTTCGCTTCGATTCAACAAGTAGCCGGCAGCTAAGATTCGGGGCTGCGCCAATCGCAGACTCGCCTTGCCATTTTGGACGGGATAATAGACAATTCATGCGCAAATGCTTACTTTACCACGCCGTCTTTTCGCACTGCATTTCCTTCAATTGTGAAGTTTGAATGCGCGCGCCAATTTGAGTTACAACATAGTTTGAGGAGAGTACGGTAAAAGTTGCATTCAAATTTGAATGTCGGTATTAGGAAAGTGGCTGTTTGAAGGCAAAATCGACACAGAATGGAGAAACCAATAGCAAATTCGCGTTCCTCGTCGCGAAATACCCTAGAATCGGCATTACAAACGTTCAATCACCTCGCTTTCAGTTTCTTCGAGGTAGGGCTTCGGTAGGTCGAAAATCGGCAAAAACTCGCCAATCTTGATCCGAAACGCCAAAATAACGCCAGATTCGGCATCAGCGACCTCGAAAGCACCGGGATCGACTCCAACATTGATTTTGACCACCCGGGTGGAAATTCGAATTTTGGACGCGGCCGGGGTACGGTAGCCGAAAAAATATTTTTGAAAATCGGCTCCGGATCAGTTTTCAACGGGGAATCGCGTGGTGCAGTCCATTTGGCCATAAATCGTCGAAATCGGGCGCTAAAACGGCCGAAAGTCAAAAATTGGAATTTTCGACCCCCGACGGAGACCCGTTGTGACAGCAGAACTCAAGATTTCCTCGGCGGATTTCGGCGATTTTGGTCTTAAACGAAAGAGAACATGATAATCTTGCCGATTTGAGATATCTGGCCCGATCCAACAACTCCCTGATTTACTAGGATTTTTTAAAGGCAAATTTTTGTCCAAAAACCGCTTTCGGCTACCGTAACCCGAGAACGCGTCGGCCGATTGGCTCGGGATTTTTTTTCCCCTGTTCGTCTCGTCGAGGGCTATAACATATCCAAAGGGCGTCAAAATCGGCCCACTATTCCAGAAATTCCAGCTGGGTGAACACCCTCCCAGTAAGTAAAAATTCAAATTTTTGAATTTTTCTCAAAATTTTTCCACCACGCGAAAAAAACGAAGGCCCGAGCACCTCTACTATCCCTCGAGAGCTATCGATTAAAAAAAACCCCGTCCAAATCGGATGAGAAATGAGGCACGAAAGTGAGTGGCAAAAAAGTTAGTCGGTGTCAGCTCCACTATAGCACTCCGCCCCTTTTGGGGTCGGAGTGCTAAAAATGAGCTATTGTAAGATTGAAATTTGATACAAATTGGAAGTTACCTAAGAGAGAAATTGTCTCCAATCTTTAATTGTTGTTTGGTGTCTGTCAATTTGCTAGTTGTTTATTACCATTCAATTTTATTTTTGGCACTCCTCCCCTCCAAAAGGGAGGAGTGCTATAGTGATGGTGCGGATTCTGTGTAAATTCAAACGCTCATAAGTCGGGCTAGAGTTGGCCGATCGGGGCGAAATTTTTTTTATTCGATAGGTCTCTGGAAGACGCAGGGTGGATCGAAGGTGTCGACTTCCGTCCGGGACCCGATTTTTGGCAAGATGCCAAAAACCCGATTTTTCGACCTCCGGCGAACTTTGGACGCTTAGAATAGTGTTCCGGTAGAACGGAGCGAGACGAGCTTTGGGCCAAATATGTAAAAAACATTGGGCTACCCGAATCGCGTGGTTTCGTCGGGCTGAGTCCGGGCCTGCCCGGGCCGGGTAGCAAAAACCGGGTTTTTCGACCCAAAAATAGGGTTCAGAGTCCCGCTTGTAATTTTTTTGTTTTCGAATGCAGATGTAAGATAGTTGGCGTGAGACAACAACTTGGATAGCTCTACCCGGAATCGTTTTATATAGTGGGCTAAGAAGCGGGACCCGGCGGGAAATTCACCCCAAAGTTGAGTCCTGGGTTTCCGGGTAAAACTTCGGGCAGGTGTAACTTTCGATAGTGTAGTCGTATCGAGACGAGGCAAACACCATTCGATAGGGCTCGACGAGCTCTTCAACTGTGTAGTAGGTCGTTCCTCTCTAAATGACCGAATTGGGGATGAAAATTTAAAAAAATCGATTTTTGGGTCGAAATTCAAAAGCCTAGCGTTTCCCATTTCTTGCTGTGCTGATCGATTACGCTGATGTTTGGCGAGTTTGTGGCACCTATAAATGTCTTCACTGTGGCAGAAGCACAGATTTGGGCAGGGCCATTTTTTGGGCGAAATTTCAATTTTTTCAACAAATTTTCGGTAATTCAGTGCAAAGTGGGGTCAGTTGAGATATTTCAGTGTCAGTTTGATTTTCACGTGATAGAGCATCTAAAGATACGTTGTTTTTGTTCTAAGCACTTTTTTCGTCCGACGCGTATTTTGGCAGAAAATTTGAATTCAAAATTTTGGCTGCCCGATTTGTCCCGGTCACCTGCCGTGTAAGTACTCGATTCTGGCTTTTCGGGGATGCTGATCACGAATTTGACGTTGTCTTTTCGTTTTGAGATGTGTAGGGCCATTTTTAAAGAATTTCCTTGCCACCATACATGCCCTCGGGTGGAAAACTTGGTTGTGGCACTTCAGCTGAAGCTGGATGTGTTGTATGTCAAATATGGGTATTGGAGGGTCACAATTCCGATTTTGCTATTAATCTTGCGATCAGAATGGCCACTAAGCTTCACTGACAGTCTCGTTGGTCAATAGGCAGCATGATTCAACTCCCAGAATTCTTCTGAAAGAGGGGAGGAGTGCCCCGAGGGGCTCTGCCCCCGTCTACTAATCTTGTTATTCTACTTGTGTTTACTTTTATTTGTAAAGTGTCTCCTTTAGACATATTTTGCTTTTAAGAATCGTTTCCCTAGATTTCATTTGTTTAGATCCACTTTATTGAGTGTTGTAGAATTGATTCAAAGTGGGCGCTTATTGGAGGAATACGGTAGGCTTGCACCAACCCGTGGTATTTTTCCATGGCGAAAAAACCCAGCGTGGAGCACATTACAAGATAAATCATGCAAATCAGCGCTCCACAAATCGCCAACTTTATTTCCAGTTTCAACTGTTTCAAGTCTTGCGTCGATTTTGCAGTCACCACCGCAGCAGAAGCTTTCTTTGACTGTTTCAAGGCGACGTAAAACATTATAATGTAGAGTGAGACTAAAGTGGGAGCGTAAATGCCTAATTCGGTGATCAAATTAACGGCTGAGTAGATACTATGGACCTGAAATAGCGATTAATGATGTAGAGTCGCTTCATTTGCACAAGAAACACACACTAGTGAGGTTCAGTTCTAGTACTGCTAGCTACAAAGTTAGTGAACGCTGAAGAATCCTCAATGACTAGTGACTACCTTTGCCTTTGCACTCTTACAGTGAACACTCAGTGTTCAACACTGTGCCCATAACACGGTTTCATAGGTTACGGTATGCTATGCACATGGTCATTCAAAACGCGAGGTACCTTAGAACTGTGGAACGCCGCGTAATAAACGCTCGAGAAACTGCTTCGTCCCACGGGGAATAACATGGGCCAAACGTAGCCTGTGGGCAGCGCCCATTGGAGGAAAAGATACCATCTCAGCCGCTTGTCTTGCCAGATCTATGAAAATGAGCAATTCATGTACAGCCGTAACAAATTGCTTGCGCTGAACATTTACAACTTGTCCTTCCTTGAAAATTTTTAAGTGTGATGCGTAACCAGGCAAGTCGTCCGGGGGACGCAGTATACTCCACAAATTTGGACTCCTACGCACGGTGACTCCTCTGCTGTTGTGGCCTCCTGGCACCCCCAATCGCAAAAGCAATGCTGAATTCGTGATCTACATCCCAAAATACCTCAGATTTGACATACAACACCCCTAGTTTCCTATGGACTCCGGGAACTGAAATTCTTCACTTGGGGTACGGTAGCATAGAAATTCGTCGTATGTACGTTCAAACATCATCTATACACTGAACAGATGCCAAATTCGTAATCAGCGCCCCCGAAAACCCCGAAATCGGGCAAAATATTGGCAAAGTCGACCCGACGCGCAAAATTCAAACCGACGCGGCAGGGATACTGTAGCTCTGCAAATTTTTCTAAAATACTTTTCTGGGCCAGATTTAAGCGCAGAATCGTTTGAAACCACTATTGGAACGATTCGGCAACGCATTCGAGCGCTATAGACGCCGAAATGTGAAGATCGCAATTTTCGACCCCGGAGTCGAAAAAGTCGCAGTGTAAGAAAGTTTTTTGTGTTTCGCCCGATTTTTTTCGTTCATGGCTCATTCGATAGAGGACATCCGGGAAGGAGCACCAAGAGCGGTCTCGCCGCTCCAGCTGCTACCTAGCTCGCACAGCAGCCCGTCAAAGTCGACCCGGGGCCAAAATTCGCGAATTTTTCAAATTTGGCGCCAAAATGGGTCCCGCAGCGATCCAATTCATTTCTTCCACCCTCGGCCCTATCGAGTACTACAACATATCAAAAGATAGTATATACCATTATATGCAACTTTTTCGAGTTCTACCTTGCCTAATGCATTTTTCAGTACTTTGAAAATTTAAATTTTTGAATTTCCCGCCAACGGGGTCCCGGAGCGTGACCCCGTTTGTCGTGCAGGTTGCCCACCCACTAGGCCTACCCAACGCAAAAAACCGTTTGCAAATCGGCCGCTTCACGCGCAAACGCCATCCGATCCAAATTACTGCGTTTCGCGCACAATCGCTATATACTCCACACTTTTTGTGGAGTATAAAAATCTGTCTGTCGGCTAAACAAATAAAGTAGTGGAGTGGAGTGAGATCTCTGTTTAGTGGGGCTCGAGTTTCGCAAACTTCCATTTAATTTATGATTTCGTGTGTCCAAGTTCAACACTAAATTCAAAACTCACAGTTTAACAAACCTTGTTGTGTCGGAGGGGAAAACAGATGGCCGTGAATCGATTCAGTGACAAGAGTACAACGCCCAGAATCTGAGTTGTGGCAATGTACCACAGACCCATCTTTGCAAAAGTAGCCTGTGGGACTGTTTCGCGCAAATGTGGTCAAAATCGTCGGTATAGGCGACCTTCCTTTACCGACGCCTACGCACTGTGTGTCCGTAAATCCAGTAAGCGCCTTGGGTTCCTAAGCTTATCAGTGTATTCCTAGAGGGAGTGCTTGTAAATTCGATCATTCAAATGTTCCAAAATGTACTAAATGGATTTTGTCACTTCAAGTCAATTTTTACACGTACCTAATAAAAAATCAAAATGCAGGCATTGCGTTGTAAAACAACGGCTGGTATTTTAGGGCGCTTTTAATTTAATTCAAGAGCGCTTAGAAAATATACATTGCGCTTTTTAGCACTCCGACCCCAAAAGGGGCGGAGTGCTATAGTGGAGCTGCTCCCGATCAAAATTTTTGCCCCAAGATTTCTCGCGCGTGGTTCATCCGATTTGGACGGGGTTTTTTTTAATCGATAGCTCTCGCGGGATAGTAGGTGTGGACGGACCTTCATTTTTTTTCGCGTAGTGGGAAAATTTTGAGAAAAATTCAAAAATTTGAATTTTTACTTACTGGGAGGGTGTTCAGTTCGTGCTACTTTCTGGAATAATGGGCCGATTTTGATGCCCTTTGGATATGTTGTAGTCCTCGACGAGACGAAGAGGGGACAACAAATCCCGAGCCAATCGGCCGACGCGTTCTCGGGTTACGGTAGCCGAAAGTGGTTTTTTGACAAAAATTTGCCTTTCAAAAATCGTAGTAAATCAGGGAGTTGTTGGATCGGGCCAGATATCTCAAATCGGCAAGACTAACATGTTCTCTTTCGTTTAAGACCAACATCGCCAAAATCCGCCGCGGAAATCGTGAGTTCTGCGGTGGCAACGGGTCTCCGTCGGGGGTCGAAAATTCCAATTTTTGACTTTCGGCCGTTTTAGCGCCCGATTGCGATGATTTATGGCCAAATGGACTGCACCACGCGATTCCCCGTTGAAAACTGATCCGGAATCAATTTTAAAAAAATATTTTTTCGGCTACCGTACCCCGGCCGCGTCCAAAATTCGAATTTTCACCCCCGAGGACAAAATCAATGTTGGAGTTGACTGCGGTGCTTTCGAGGTCGCTGATGCCGAATCTGGCGTTATTTTGGCGTTTCGGATCAAGATTCGCGAGTTTTTGCCGATTTTCGACCTACCGAAGCCCTACGTCGACGAAACTGAAAGTGAGGTGATTGAACGTTTGTAATGTCGATTCTAGGGTATTTCGCGACGAGGAATGCGAATTTTCTATTGGTTTCTCCATTTTGTGCCGATTTTGCCTTCAAACAGCCACTTTCCTAATGCCGAAATTCAAATTTGAATGCAACTTTTACCGTACTCTCCGCAAACAATGTTGTAACTTGTATCTGCGCGCGCATTCAAACTTCTGAATTGAAGGAAATGCTGTGCGGAAAGAAGACGTGGTAAAGTAAGGATTTGCGCATGAATTGTCAATTCTTCCCGTCCAAAATGGCAAGGCGAGTCTGCGATTGGCGCTGCCCCAAATCTTAGCTGCCTGCTACTGGTTGAATCGAAGCGAAATGGCAAATTTTGGGCTCAATTCGGCCTGGTCTACAGGATTTCGGTGGAGTTCTGCTGCGCGCCGGCGCCGGTCCCTGTAGGTGGAGGGAACACGCGCACTCTGAAACTCGCGAGCCGGCGAAATTTGTGGAGAATCTTTGTGCGGAAATCGGCCTTATTTCTCATAAGTGAGTGGCGGTCTGCTTTCTCCCGTTCTGGTCGGAGTGCTTCACTGCAGGTTCTCCTGCACGTTTCCCTTGTAACAAGATTAGTAGACGGGGGCAGAGCCCCTCGGGGCACTCCTCCCCCTCTTTCAGAAGAATTTTGTGAGTTGAATCATGCTGCCCATCGATCTTAGTGGCCATTCTGATCTTAAAATCAATAGCAAATTCGGAATTGTGGCCCTCCAATACCCCACATTTGACATACAACACACCTAGCATCAGCTGAACTGACACAACCAGGTTTTCCACTTGAGGGCGCATATGGTGGCAAGCAAATTCTTCAAAAATAGTCCCACACATCTCAAAACGAAAAGACAACGTCAAATTCGTGATCACCACCCCCGAAAAGTCGGAATCGAGTACCTACACTGTAAGTGCCCAAGCAACCCCCAGCGAAAATTTTGAATTCAAATTTCCCGCCAAAATACGCGTCGGACGAAAAAAGTGTTTCTAACAAAGACTATGCATCCTTCGATGCTCTATCACGTGAAAGTCGAATTGACACCAAAATGTATCAACCGGGCCCACTTTGCACCAAAATACCCTAAATTTATCGAAAAATTTTTAATTTCTCGAAAAAACAGTTTTCGGCTGGGACCTTTTCTCGTTTCCCGGAAAGACATTCCTAAGCACCAAAAACTCGCCAAACACCAGCGTAATCGATTGACACACCAAGAAATGGGAAACGCGGAATTTTGAAATTTTGACCAAAAATCGATTTTTTCAACTTTTCACCCAAAATTTGGCCATCTAGAGAGAAATGATCTACTACAATGTTATAGAGCTCGCCGAGCTCTATCGATTGGCCTTTGCCCCATCTCGATACGGGCACACTATCAATAGTTACACCGACCCGAAGTTTTACCCGGAAACCCGGGGCCCAACTTTGGAGTGAATTCCCCGGCCGGTCCCACTTCTGAGCGCATCATATAAAACGATTCTGGATAGAGCTATCCAAGTTCTTCAATTGGGGCAATTAACGTTCGGTCAGCCTTGAAAACAAGAAAACTACGACCTGACCGTGAACCCCTACTTTTGGGTCGAAAAACCCGGTTTTTGGTACCCGGCCCGGGCAGGACCGAACCCAGCCCGGCGGCGCCCCCACCATCGGATAGCCCAATGTCTTTTACATATTCGGCTCAAAGCTCGTCTCGCTACGTTCTACCAGAACACTATTCTAAGCGTCCAAAGTTCATCGGAAGCCGAAAAACCGGGTTTTTGGCAACTTGCCAAAAGTCGGGTCCCAGACGGAAGTCGAGACCTTCGATGCACACTGCGCAATCCGGAGACCTATCGAATAAAAAAAAATTCGCCCCGATCGGCCGAGTCTAGCCCGACTTATGAGCGTTCCAATTTACACACAATCCGCACCATCACTATAGCACTCCTCCCTTTTGGAGGGGATGAGTGCCAACAAGCTGTGTGTGTAAAAAGTTCAACCTATACTTTGTGTCTGTCAAATGTTGGTGAACAGTATAGTGAACTTTGTACACATCGTTAGCCGCATCTGGAGAAAGTGTCTTGAGAACGTGTACCTTAATGCCAAGTGCAGCTATCCATCCCCACGATACGGTTGTCTGTACAGCTGATCTAAAGCTCAGTGATATCGCCGCGTTCGCTATATGTTATCGGCATGATACGACGCCGTTTATCTGATGTTTCCTACCTGTGTGAAAACGCCACATCCAACAAAAAAACTTGCCAAATGTTTGGTGCGAACGAATTCCTGTGTTCAGCGTACGCATTTCTGTTTCCGAGTGCACATTCATCATTATCATCAATAAACAGCTGTTCTGGCCATCAGACGAAAATCTCGATTTTGACATTTATTCAAAATTTTAATTCTAAATATCTCGAAATTGGAATTTATTAAAAATGTAAACCTATGTCACAAATTCTTATTGGCATACGGTCTTACCATTTCCGCGTTCAAATTCGTCAAAAAACGACGTTCTATTTTTGTTGATTTGTGGAATTTTGAAAATAATCACGTATTTCTATTAAATTCCATATTTGCAAAAAAATTTCTCTTGCATTACAAATTATCCGCAGTCCATACTCCTTCCATTTCTGAAGAAATTTCACCGCTATATCATCAGGTGAAAAACTCGATTTTCGGCATTTCCATATTTGGATTGAAAATATCTCGAAATTGCAACTTTTAAAAACTGCAAAACTATGTCACAAATCCTTATTGGTATACGACCTTTCCATTTCAGCATTCACATTTGCCAATAAACGACGTTGTATTTTAGTCAATTTATGCAATTCTGACAAATAATCGCGTATTTCTATTAAATTCCACATTTGCAAAAATTTCTTTTGTGTTACAAATTATCCGCGGTCCATGCTCCTTCCTTTTCTGAAGAAATTTCGCGGCTAGCGCATCAGACGAAAAAGTCGATTTTCGACATTTTCGAATTTTAATTGCGAATATCTCGAAAATGCGAAATTAGCAACACAAACGGACACCGGATCCGCACTCAGCTACCTCGAATCTACTTGACCACATATGTCACATATTTTACTTCGGTGCCACGGACGGACACACAGACATTGTCATCCGTATATATACACCTCGCCGCGCTGAGGCGCGGCGAAACAAGCTGTGTGTGTAAAAAGTTCAACCTATACTTTGTGTCCGTCAAATTTTGGTGAACGGTATAGTGAACTTTGTACGTATCGTTAGCCGCATCTGGAGAAAGAATCATGAGAACGTGTACCATAATGCCAAGTGCAGCTATCCCCACGATACGCTTATCTGTACAGCTGATCTAAAGCTGAGTGATATCGCCGCGTTCGCTATATGTTATCGGCATGATACGACGCCGTTTGTCTGGTGTTTCCTACCGGTGTGAACACTGTGAAAACGTCACATCCAACAAAAAACTTGCGAAAAGTTTGGTGCGGTCGTTCTTTATCAGGAATTCCTCTTTGCGTACGCCCTTTCTATTCTACGTTCACATTCATCAATTAACAAAAGTTTTGGCAATTTACGAAATTTTGACATTTCTGTCAAATTTGGTATTGGTAAAAAATATCTTTCATGTTACTAATTATCCGTAGTCTCTGCACTTACAATTTCTAAGAAATTTTGCCGCTAGCCCATCAGATGAAATGTCGATTTTGACATTTTTTAAAATTTTAATTCTCAATTTCTCAAAATTGCAATTTATTGAAGCTGTAAAACAGTGTCACAAATTCTTATTGGCATATGGCCTTGCCATTTCTGCATTCACATTCCTCAATAATTGACGTTCTATTTTTGTCATTTTATGGAATTTGGAAAATATTTGCGTATTTCTATCAAATTTCACATTTAGCAAAAATATTCTTTTGTGTTACAATTCTCTCCATTATTATATGCCCTTTCTATTTCT